>JAPYYV010000078.1:0-47010 GCA_030522625.1 Copidosoma aretas | reverse complement strand
TATTTTATGCTTTTTTGCCCAGTTTACCATGATAATTTTAATATATTAAACATTTTTTTCTTTTTATGACAGAATTTCACGGTTGACAGTGTTTTTTTTTAGGTTAAGTAAAGTTCCGACAATGTTCTCTATAATTTTCCTCTATAATGCATTAACATACCCTTATTCTCTAAAAAATATCATCGGTCTAGCTATTTTCGTTCGGGAGATATTAGGTTTATATAAAAAAATATCGGAATTTACTACTTTTAGTTATGTTTGAGGTTAGGTTGACATTTATATGGCCTTAGATTATTATCAAAGTGGATATGTAGTCTTATGCATGCCATTTTATGCTTTTTTGCGCAGCTCACCCTGATAATTTGATTATATTAAAAATATTTTTATTTTTATAACAGAATTTCACGGTTTACAGTGTTTTTTTTAGGTTAGGTAAAGTTCTGACAATGTTCTCTACAATTTTCCTCTATAACGTATTAACATACCTTTATGTTTCAAAAAAAATCATCGGTCTAGCTATTTTCGTTCGAGAGATATTAGGTTTGTATAAAAAAATATCGGAATTTACTACTTCAAGCCATCTTTGAGGTTAGGTTGACATTTATATGGTCTAAGATTGTCATCAAAGTGAGTATGTAGTCTCCTAAATGCCATTTTTTGCTTTTTTGCACAGTTGTCTATGATAATTTCATTATATTAAAAATTTTTTTATTTTTATGACAGAATTTCACGGTTTACAGTGTTTTTTTTAGCTTAGGTAAAGTTCTGACAATGTTCTCAATAATTTTTCTGTATAACGCATCAACAAACCTTTATTTTCCAAAAAAAAACATCGGTCTAGCTGTTTCCGTTCGAGAGTTATTAGGTTTGTATAAAAAAATATCGGAATTTACTAGTTTAAGCCATCTTTAAGGTTAGGTTGACATTTATCTGGTCTAAGATTATAATCAAAGTGAGTATGTAGTCTTTTGCATGCTATTTTATGCTTTTTTGCACAGATTACCATGATAATTTAATTATATTAAACATTTTTATATTTTTATGACAGAATTTCATGGTTTACAGTGTTTTTTTAGGTTAGGTAAAGTTCTGACAATATTTTCTATAATTTTTCTCTATAACGCATTAACATACTTTCATGTTCCAAAAAAATTCATCGGTCTAGCTATTTTCGTTCGAGAGATATTAGGTTTTGATAAAAATAAAGTCGGAATTTCCCACTGTGCGCCGCAGACCCCCTTGTTCCTACCTTCCTAGCTAACTCCCTTATCTCTACCGCTGCGACTCTGTGGTGGGCCCACGAAAAAGAAGGGCGCATGGACACATGGCTACGCTATTGTACCTGACAATATTTCATTTTTAAGATTTTCTACCACAATATATTCCGAAATGACCGGCAAAATAATCCATATATAAAAAAGAAATCAATTTTTCAAAATTTATCAAATAAAAATTAAAATTTTTAGAGAATTTTATGCTCTTTAAAATTTTCCGGCACAAAATATTCTAAGACAACGTTTTATAGGTGAAAAAAAAACAAGAAAAAAAAACATTTTTTGAAATTGATGAGATCTAACTGAAAAAAAAACGAATTGATGAAATTGACATTTTCTTCTCAGAAATAATGGGTATCCAAAAACCAAAAAACTAACGGAATATCTATCGTAAAATACCCTAAAACAACGACAGAATTGGTCGAAGAAATCCTGAGATATGATTTATTACATACATTCCCTATTTACGCCCACGCTCACCCAGCTGCTGAATTTTTGTAATCTATCTTCATACTTTTTCGGTATATAATTCAATCTTTCAGAATTTCTGTCATAAAATATCCTAAAACAATGATGGATCATTAGAATCAATTCTTCCTAAAAATCGAAAATTGAAAATCACACAAATAAAAAAAATAAAAAATTATGTAAATCAAAATTCTATTTTCGAAAGTAATCTGTATTTAAATATAAAAAAATAGGCACAGCATTATTGACATCGGTCAAAAAAATCCTTCGATATGACTTAATCTATACATTTTGCACTTACACCCACGCACACCCAGCTACTCAGTTTTGTTAATTTTATCTAAATACGTTTTTTTGTGTAAGATTATTGATTCTTAAGAATTGCTATCGTAATATATCCTAAATACAAAAAATTGCTGAACAATCGACGCTTCCAAACAAACCGATTTTCAATCATGGCTGAAATTAATATAAGAAAAAAAATTTGTAGCATAACTCAAATTTTTTTTAACGGTGAGAGGAATCAAATAAGCCTCGTTGGATAAAAATCAGTTGAGGAAATTATCAGATACAACTGTTAACATGCATACACACACACACACACATACACACACACAGACGGACATTTTCTAAAAATGATGTATTTCGATTCTAAACTTCATAGAACGTGTTTGCAACATGTTTTTTCCACATGTGATTTTTCGTTCATAATAAAGAATATGTAAAGAAGCATACTTTTTTTATCACCGTAGGTTATTATTTTAAAAATGTATCTTCGAGTTCCGATAAATTTAGAGTATACTTCATCAATATTGCAAGTATAAAAATTCTTTTTTCTAGATATACGTTAGAAATATTTGGTATAGTGTTCAAAATAAGAAAATTCCATTTTTAGAAAAAGTATGTCTGTGTGTGTGCATGTGTGTGTGTGTGTGTGTGTGTGTGTGTGCGTGCGTGTTTTTGTAATCAGTCACATCTCAGGAACTCTATGGTAGATTAAAATGATTCTGGGCTCAAAGTTTTTGTCCTTCCTTATGTCAGCTCGAAAATAAATTTTGGTTTTATACCTTAATGAAGTTTTTACAACGACTTTTATGGTCAACGGGTTTTTTTTACTTTATTAAGAGTGGAATTATTTGATTTGTATATCTAAATGGCAACATCCGATATAGCTTTTAAATAGCTTTATTTTCTATTGCGGGTCATTTTGATCAAATATTTTGTATAGTTTTCATTAAAGAAATACTAAGATTTTTATAAAAAATGGCTCATGTCTCAGAAATCTTTTGAGTGATCTCGTTGGTTCAAGGCTTACAATATTTGTTTAAAAAAAAAAAAATTAAGTTTCATACTTCATAAAGGTTGTTATAATGATTTTGTATGTCCAAAAAGCGGTTTCTTGCTACTTTTGGGGTCAAAATATTCAAAATTATTTGCTTCAATAGTTGTATCTCAATAAGCATTTCAAGAGCCTTACTTAAATCTAAAAAATTTTTTTACGGTACGTGGTTTATTTTATTAAAGAAAATTTACAATTGGTTTTCTTGAATCAGTCATACCTCAGAATTCCTCTAATTAGTTCTAATGATTTCGGGCTAATAATGATTTCTTATGTATCTTTATATAGGTTTAGAAGAATATTTGACATTTTATACCCTGACAAGGTTGTTGTAGGAATTTTTAATGCTTTAAGAATGGTTTTTGCGGTTTTTGGAGTGGAATAGTTTAAATTTGATTTCATCAACAGTTATCTTCTATAGATAATTAAATAGCTTTATATAATTCAATAACATTGTAGCTACAATATAGTTGTATTACTTATATCGATTTCAGTACTAAGTTCCAAATGTTTGTTTAACTGTTTATAATTCAAAAAAGTTATAACAATATTTTTTGTACAATTCGGGTTAACGCTATAATCTTTTTTTCGAAATAATTTCGTATGATAGAGCATGGAAATAGCTTCTTTTTAGATTTTAAATCTTCTTATATTTTTTTCTATTTTTTTTTTTAGTTAAATAATCGCAGAAGAATGTTGTTGAGGAAGCTTTGTGCTAATTTATTGGCAGTGGTTTTTTTACTGAATCTAATTCTTTCATTGATGTTTTTCAATTTGAAACAATACTTTCTGGAGTCGATAAATTTAAATTTCTACAACACTTGTTTTCTGATTTAAAAATTGCATTCAAACATATGGGATCTTTTTTTTTTCATTTTCAACAAAATCTTCTATATATTTGCTTTTACGTTTTTTCCATATCTCATCATCTTGGATATTTTCTGCTATTAAACACCATGCCAAAAATGTTGTTAATTGATTTGCCAATACAACAATGCTGTCTTCTTCAAAAATATTTCAAATTTGTGAATCATGTTCAATCAGACACAAGCTTATTGCAGTTTATTTGTAAGTTTGGTATAGTTCACCTTTATTTGTTTTTCATTCTTCGAAAGAACGACCTTTTTATTATTTGATATCAATTCAAAACAAAATTTCTCTTGATCATTTGGAGAAATAACATTTATTCTACCTATTGCAGTATGGTATCTTCAATTCTGTCATTTTTCCTATCTTTAATTTATCATGTTACAAGTAGAATGTTCTGGAATATTTAGATATTTTGAATTTGTAGCAAAGCTATCTATCTTATCCATCTCGAACCATTTTGTAAGTTGTGTTTTGTAATTATTTTATGAATTTTTAATCTGTTCTTCTTTGAAAATTATGTTTTGTATATTTTCTATATGTATTGGTAAATTCATTACACAATGACTTCAGCCGCACATGGAATATTCTTTTAATCTCTAGGCAGTCTCTACTGGACGTTAATATTGTGCATCAATATACTGTTTAATTTAATAAATATTTCATTTTTTGGGCCTAATTCTTTTGGTATTAATGAAAATTTTTTATTATTGCCAGGGTCAATCTTTCAGGGATTCAGAATCAGGGTCGTCAGGGCTCTCAAAAGTTATATTTTCTATGGGAGAAGGTTTCCAGCCCATTTTTGAATTACAATCTATCTAAAAATAAGAATATACTTGTTAAAGTAATGGCCTTTCTGTTACTTTATCTTTCGTCTAGGGTTCGGCAATACTTACTTAACTCCTGAAAAATAATCGATTCTTTTGGTAATGAATCGATTCTTTACTGCGATTCCCGAGAAATACGAGGCAAAATAAGTATTATGCGATAAGGGGTTGGCGCATTGAGTGTGCGGGAGGCCGAAGTCTCACTAGTATATATTTATAGATGTAAGTAGAAAATTTAGTCATCCAACTACTTCTTCCCCCCCTTAGTCCTACAACCCCCTTACCACCCTCCTTTGTACAAATTATTTCAACAAGCTTGTAAGAAGTGAAATTCTCTTGTTTTCTCTGTCACTTTCTGGTAGTGAAGGAGATGCTTATTTTCGAAAAGTTCCCCTCGACCCCCCGAATAGTTTAGTTCTTCTTCTGCCCCTCCTTTTTTATTTCCCATTTTCATACAGTTGTTTAGGTGAAATTCATATGCATCCATGAACACTTAATTACATTTATTAAAAAAAAAAACTCTAATACTTACAAACGTTCCTTCATCCATACATGGACACATACATGCATGCATAAATACATACGTAGATACATACATGCATACAGATACAGACGCACGTTTATACAAACATGGACACATAGATAGTTATATACACATACTTTTTCGACACGTCGTGTCGTACGCAGAGAGCTCCATTTAGTGCCATTTTTTGTAGCTCTAAAAAGGTAAATTTACACACGCACCTCACAACTCGTGCACAGCACTGGTGCTCATTTGTGCAAGTGCATGTGTATGTCAAAGCCCTCACAGAGCAATAACACATAGCTGTAAATCAGGCTACTCGCGCTCGTTAGTCTAAAAATCACAAACATCACCTGTGCGTTGGGAAACGTGACTCATACACGCGTGTGTCAATCGCGTTACCGATGAATGGTATCGTAATGTACTGTTATAAACATAGATACATTAACACGTACATGCATACATAAAGACTGTTCTGAATACGTACATACAGGGAACATCATAAGTACTTCAACTGCGTTAACCAGAGTATACAGAAATAAATTATCTTTTCATGGCCTCTTGAGAACGCTTCTCCAGTACCGTAACCTGCCATACAGTATGGCGTTGATAGATAAAACAACTACACAGCAACAAGCTTAACATCGGTAAGTAGTGAGTCTCCATTTGACCGAAGATGGCGCATGAACTTATAAACACGTGATTAAAGGTGGCCAGACACATACTGCTGGTGCTGTGACAGTCATGACTAAATCAAAGATGGTAAGAATAAACAAGTGTCCCCTTACCACGCACAGCGATAATCACCTTATCGTGGGCTTCTATAGTTTTTGATCTGATGATTATTGAGCTATTCACATTGTCTGAAGTACTATCTATCTATTCAGAGACACTAAATTTTTTTATCAGCATCATAGCAGAGCAACTTATAGCAATAACTTCAATAGTAAATTAAAGACTTAAAAAAAACTTAAGACAAATCATAGGCATTCTATGATGAACTTGGAATAGTTTTTGTGTATTACAACAAAGTTAAGCTGCACTTGAGACTATTTCAAAACGAATTGAAGACTATTCTGCAGCAATCTAGGAACAAAGTAGATGATATTTAACGGTGAACTAGAGAAATTTTTTAGAAATACTCGAACCAGACTGGAAAGTTTTCGTGCAAGGAACTAGAGATAAAGTAGCTTTGCGACGGACTTAAGACTTATATGTAACGAACTAGGGACAAAGTTAAGACTGTTCTGTTATTCAAGAATAGTTGTATCTTAAAGTCCTCCCCACACAGCCCTCCCGCCTCTCACCTATCTAAACCTTCTCGAAGTCGTTTAAAGTATTACAAAAGCAGGCTAACCTTTCCAGACCCACGTTACATCTACCGCCCTTTACATAGTTAAATCATTTAAAAAACGAACGGAGTCTTTCGAAAGCAGTCGAAGCCCTACTTCGCACCCTTGCAGCCCTTTTACTTATCTGAATCTTTTCGAGAACGACCAGAGTTTCCGAAAGCCATACTAGAATTTTGGCATACATTTTGATACATCAAGAATATTAGTTTTTTATATTACGAAAGGAATTTCTTTGTAATTTTAATTCATTATATATCTGAGTATGATTTCAAAAAAGTGATTAAATTGAAATTGAGAGACGTAAGTCTGTCTGCTTAGGTACAATGCAAAGGCATGGATAACGACATTAAGACAGTTTATATAATAAATTTCTAATAAATCATGTCTATCATTTTTATGATAAATATTGCACTAAACAAGTAAGAAACTATAAAATATTTTATGCGTTTTAGTTGCCCTATTTTATGCAGCTTTGTTTCTTTCTAATCAAGTAAGGCAATATCAAATAAATGATTTTAGAATGCTTATTTAGACATTTTAGGAGTCATACTGGGGAAAACATGAAAGTAAGCATGTAAGACCTCCATTATGTCATTAAAAACTTTTTATTCCGAATTTTCCTAGCAAAAAAATGGAAAAAGATACTTCATAATATCCAATAACATAAAACACTAGATAATTAGGGAACATACATTTAAAATAATTGTTTCAGGAATAATGTAATAATTTTGGTGTACTAAAAATTTTACTGTTTTTATGCACAAAACTGTATACATTACGGTTCTGTTGTCTGACGTATACGAGTATGCATGAACAAACTGGTAATACTCCCCCGTTGCCGGAGTCCACGTGGAATGGTCCACGAGGATTTCATCTGGATTCCACATAGATTCCATATAGATTCCACGTAGATTGAAAAAAATTAAAAAATAAATTTTACTTTTCCTCATAATTTAATCACATCCAACGTCTTTTCATTGCATTTAGTAGGATTATCTCGCACATTCAACCATCTTCAGTGACAGCGTAGGCATTTAACAAGACTGTATTGTTTTACCAATTAAGGCGATCGTTTATATAATTTATGTATGTTTCGGTACTTTGGAGCGTGCATCTGTTTGATAATACTCCTACCAAAAAATTTCCACGTGGAATCCACGTGAACCATTCCACGTAGACCATTCCACGTGGAATCAACGTGGAATAAAAAAAAATAAAAAATAAATTTTACTTTTTCTCATCATTTAATCACATCCAACGTCGTTTTATCGCATTATGGGAGTTCGCTATACTACATGCTGTACATATACTGTGCATACGACTATTGGACGTGTCGTCTGTCCTTCTCATGCTTACGAGAAAACATAACCTTTAGTAGTTTTTAGCTAGCTTATTAATTTATTTTAATCTCATAGGGATCCTCCTAGCATTTTTAAAAGTGATTTTGAATAAGTAGATATTATTTCATCTCTGAAAAAAGTTTGGTTGCAATGTAATTGTTAATAAGCGAGATATATGAGTTACAACACTCAAAAAGTGCTGTTTCTCATAAGGTCGCGTGTTAAAATACGTTACAAAATAAATATTAATTTTTCGGCTTCGAAGAACCCTCATGCCTCCAAATGTTGACAGTGTTCTTTTCGAGGTTCAGTTTACACGTACATAGATTTTTGTCTCGTTTTCATTGTTATTTCTGTTACCGATAGAACTTCTTTAATGCGATAAAACGACGTTGTATGTGATTAAATGATGAGGAAAAGTAAAATTTATTTTTCAATTTTTTTTAATCCACGTGGAATCCGGCAACGGGGATCGCAAGACATGAAATTGTAATAGATCTATCACGCTCGTTCGACTAAATTTTTCCGATTTGTTTTACTTTTCTTGTTATTTACAGGTTTCATTTATATGCCCTAAAAACCAGAAATTCATACATGTTCACTTCAAAACTTAATTTTTGAAGAAACAATTACACCCAACTCATCACACCTTAAATGTATAAAGAAATTTGTAGTGGTGATTCTATCTTCTGTCATTTAAGGAGTGAAAAAAACCTGAGAAGAAAAAAAATTACATAAGCTAAGAAAATGCTTATTTTTTGAGAGTTTTTTTAAATTAGGAGCATGAACTCATGCAATGTTAGAAACTTTTATGTTAGTTGATTTTAACTCAGAAAAGTTGTCTTGTTTTGTACAGCGATAGATTATTATTTAAACACGCCGAAAAGAGATTTTACTTATTTTATAAATTTAGAACAGTGAAAAAAGCCTTTTGAAAATATGTTCTATATATTGGTTGGTAATTGTAGTATTTTTAACGTTTTAGTTTTATTGTTCTATATTACAAAATATTTGCTTTATTTGTTAATTCTTTTATCGATTGCAATTAAACGTAAATTATTTTAAGCAAACGTTTCTGAGAATTTAAGTGCTTTACTTAAAAACATCATCCAGCTTTGGGTTGGCCAGCGGAGCGTACAGGGGGCAAAGCCCTACTAGTATAAATATAATTATTATATACTAGAGCCGCTTTGTCCCCTATATGCTTTGCTCTCCAATCCTCCAATATTAAGTAACAAGTTAAATAAGTATTTACTTATTAATACAATCAATTCAAACCATTATTGTAATATATACCATAAAATAAGTTTGTGGTGATATTGTAAGCTATGCTAAGTAAATTCATATTTTAATCGAAAGAAATTAGATTCAGATTCATCAATTTGAATTCTTACTTCGAAAAACTCTTTATATGCAAAATCTGAAACAGCTTTGTGATCTATAGATGATATTATGTAAATTCTGATTCTGCTAAGTAAGTTTTTTATCGATTCCGTTTCATTTCACGAACGATAAAATTTCAACCGTTTTATCTATTAAAACTGGAATTTTGATAATCTTTATATTAATAAACAGAACAGTGATACTTGACCCGATTTTAACAAACAGATATGTTTTAACGTGTAGGTGTGTGCAAAAATATTACACTAACACATGTATACGCAATTTCTCCATATCAAAGAAGGTCTACCCTCTTTTAAAAGTCAGACTTGGCGCCTCCACAATGGAACACGGAGCAGGCTGCTTAAGCATGACAGAACGGCCCCGGAAGAAAACAGAATAAGCTATATGGGCCAAGCCACGATGATCAAGTCACCTTCATCCCAAGCTTCTTAACCCAGTAACCCAGGGGACAGCTAATAAATAATATGATAAAAAATTAAATTATCATCAAAATAACAACACAACCTAATTTCCAATCTTTTTAACCCAGTAACCCAAAAGACAGCACGTAAATAATATAATAAGTTAATACATTATTATGAAAATAACAAAATAACCGACATCCTAATCTTTTTATTCCAGTAACCCGAGGGAGAGGGAGTTGATAATATAATAACTAATAAATTACGATAAATATAACAATGAATCTCAAATATTAAGAATTTTAATCTAGTAACCAGAAAAACAGGGAGTTGATGATCTATTGACTGATGAATTATTATAAAAATAACCACATGTACAAAATCCTAAGCTTTTTATCCCAGCAACCCGGGGGAAAGCAAGTACATAATATTACAACTAATAAAATATTATAAAAATAACCATGTAAGCTAGTTTTAAAGTTTGTTAACCCAGTATACCGGGGGGCAACAAGTTAATAATATAATAAGTAAATACATTATTAATTAGATAACAACATAACTTGGATCCCCAGCTTCTTAACCTAGTAACCTTAGTGATAGCAAGTAAATAACATAATAAGTACATAAGTTATTATAAAGATAACAACGTAATCCAAAACCCGAACTGTGTAACCAACTTATCCGGAGAACGGAAAGAAATTAATATAACAAGTACATTAGTTATTATAAAAATTACAACATGACTTATATTCCAAGCTTTTTAACCACGTAACCCAGAAGAAAGCCAAAAAAAATATAATTTCTGGTGAAATTATTACTAAAATAACAACATAACCTTAATCCAAAGCTTATTTACCTAGTAATCTTGGTGACCGAAAGAAAATAATATAATAAATAGATAAATCATATTAATGTTAACTAAGTCACCTTAATCTAAAACCATTAATCTAGTCTCCCAGGGGACAGGGAGTATGAAATGTAATAAGGTTATGAATTATTGAATAAATTACACCATAAACAATACATCAAGCTGTGTAACCCAAAAATCCGAATGACAGCAAGTAAATAATATATTAATTAAAGTAGTTAATAAAATGTCAACAACATAACTCAAACCACAAGATTTTTAGCCTTGAAACCTGGAAGACAGCGAGTTAACAATGTAAAAACGAATCAATGATTATAAATATAACATTTTTACCTAATTATTTAGCTTTTAAACTTAATAACCCGCGGGACATTAGGTTAATAATGTGTTGACTAACCAATTATTGTAAAAATAAAGACATAACTATATTCTAAGATCAAAAACCTAGTGACTTGGGGGACAACGAGTGAATAATGTATTAAATAAATGATGGATTTAATAACAACATATCCTGAATCATAAGATTTTTAAAGTAGTAATCCGAAGAACAGCAAGTAAATAATACATTAAGTAAATAAATTAAAAAATAACAACATAACCTAAACCTCAAGCTTTCGAAACCAGTAACCCAGAAGACAGCCATCAAATTCTGAATCCTAATGTGTTCAACTGATTAACCTTGGTGACAGCAAATACATAATATAGGAGGTAAATAAATTAACATAAAATTAACAACGTAACCTAAATTCCAAGCTTATTACACAATAACCAGAGAGCGAGTAAACAATATAAAATCAAATCAATCATCATAAAAATAACAACATTACCTAATTTATTAGCTTTTTAACTTAGTAACCAGCGGGACAGTAAGTTGATAATATGTTGACTTATAAATTATTATAAAAAAAACATTCCATAATTTCCAAGCGTTTTAACATAGTCGCTTGGGAGACAGGTAATAATACAAGGTAATAATAGAATAAATAATTCAATTATTGATTGAATAACAACATAACCTGAATTCCAAGCTTTTTAACCCAGTTACCTTAATCTTAGCAAGTGAATAATATAATAAGATAAGATGAATAATATATCATCTTAAAATCATCAGCAATTTCTTAGGTTCCATCACTTAAAATTTTAATTTCAATTAACTGCATATTTAAACATATAGTACACCGATTCTTGACCCAATTTTTACGAGAAAAATTATTTTAACATGTACTTGTGTGCAGGTACATAACACCTACACATGCATACGAATTTGCTTTATACCGAACAAGTCCACCCTCAGTTAAATGTCAGACTTGGCACCTTCACAATAAAGCGTAAGCCAGGTTGTTTGAACGTGACACAATGCCCTCGGGAAAGTTAAAATGAGCTATACGGGCAAAACTGCAAAGACATAATAACATTAATCCTAATTTTTTAACCTAGTAACCAGGGGTCAGCAAGTACATAATATAATAAGTGAATAAATTTTTATAAAGTTAACAACGTAACCTTAATCCCGAGCATTTTATGCCAGTAACCCGAATGACAGCGAGGGAATAAATTATGAACTTACAAATTAATATTAATAGAGAAACTTTATCCTAATTTTAAGCTTTTAAGCCTAGTTAGCTGAGAAACAGTAAGTTGATAATATATTGAGTAATGAGTTATTATAAAAATGACAACGTAACTCATTTTTAAGACTTTTAACCCAGTAACCCAACTGGCAGCAAGTAAATAATATATTAACTCATGTATTCATTAGTAACCTGGTTGACAGGAAGGAAATGATATAATTAGTAAATGAATTAATGATTGAATAATAACATAACCTTAATCCCAAGCTTTCTAACCCAGTTACTCAGAAACAGCTAATAAATAATAAATGATCTAATAAATTATCATGAATATAACAGCATTTCCCAAATCTAAAATTATTAACCTACTATTCCGGGGGACAATAAGGTAATCGTGTATTGACTAGTTAAAAAGGTGATCCCACCATCGGGTAGGTATCACACCAAGAGGTATCACATCATCGACAATAGTTGGGGGCTCCATATTTTTATTCATCCATTGTCTGTGTAACAATGAACAACCGTACGGTTTTTGGGCAATCTTAGCCATCTATTTATTGAGATATCTTGAAATTAAGTATGAGCCATTTCTCATGGGTGGTTATGGGAAAAATTTCTCAATCTTAAAATAACATACCTTTGTAATAGTTAAAAAATAAAAAAAAATATTTTTTGATACGTTGAGTACTGTAGATTATTATGATTTTTTGATTATTCCTTGTTTCCATATAAAATAAAGAGAAAATCTTGATTTTTACCACTGAAGAAAAAAATCTGTGTTTTAATGATAAGATTGATCAGGCTGATGTATTTGCTAGTAGCCGCGAAAATTGATATTTTGAATTTTTCTTGTGTGAATAAAATATTAAAAATGCCTGTAGATAAGCAAGAAAACAAATACCATGTGTTAACATAAATAAATACAAATTATTGCACAAAATGTTTTATTTATGGTTTTTTTTTATCCAATGTACGTCTCAAATAAAAAAAATGTTTTGTAGAAAATAACTTGTAGAAAAATATAAATTATTACAATAGAAATAATTTCTCATATTTTTTTAAATATATACAATAAAATTTATTTCTCACTTTTAGATATAGCATAACTCATTCCTTGGTTTGATTAATTGCTCATGGCACGTACTTGGACTTGAAATGTGTATGGAAAACTTATGCCCTATACGTTTAGACGTTGTACGTTTAATCCTTTCAAACGCTTAAGGACTTTATTTAGTCCTGTTATATATGTCAAACAGTTTTCAGCTTATCTTTCGAGTATCATTTTTGACAGGACACCTTTCAAAGGTTGAAGTTCTGGTAAATGTATTGAAATCTTTTTTTTTGCGTAAAGTATTTTCGTTAAGTTACGAAAGTACTTGTTTGAAAAATTTGCTGTTTTTGATGATATCATTTTCATCTAGAAATCTAAGGCACAGTTCTTCCAGCATCTTTACATTAAACAATGCATAGTATGCATCATTTGTTGCAAGCTTTAAAAATTCTTATGTTAAAGTTGTTACCTTGTGATTGGTAGCATCAGGAAAAGATCTTCTAAGTGATGGTAATGAGTCTTGAAATCCTTCGATACGAGCACTTAATTTATCTGTATACGATAATTATCATTCGCATAAGCTAAACAATCAGCGTCAAATTTACAATTATGAGCTACAAAAATACATTTCAATTACTTAGTAATCTATTCATCGCACTTTGAATGCTTAGAGTAAATACTTTTTTTCCATTTTCTTTAATTTTTTGCCTATATTGGTTCATCCCTGAACCTCACTGGCCTTTTGATAAATCACAGACGTTGGTGTAATATATGCATTAAAAATAAATTTACTACATTATGCAGATATTTGCAATATATCATGACGCTTTAAACTAAATCGACCGGTCTCTATGTCGAAGAACACTATAGATACATTTTTTTTTCCAAACATGGATTATCATCACAATTTGATAAACAACTCATAAAATAAGGTAATTTCTCAAACAATAACATGTTACTAGAGTACGTTTGTCCTTCTAAATTTTCTTTCCTATAACGCAACTAAGTTTTTTCACAGCTTGTTTGTATTCACCTTATTTTTAATTCTTGAGCGCCAGCTTGAGCTTTTTGTATCAAGTGATTCTTATTTCGTGCCCAAAAATATCGTGGTAGTTGTGGATCATAAGAGACATTCATAATATCGAGTGTTTGCAAAACGTTACGTTCACCCTAATTTTTTTGTGCTATAGTACATGCAAATCTGAAATAGTAAATTATGTTATCATTTTATTTCGTGTGTTTATGATGCAATAAAAAAAATATATATTTTAACATTAAAAACTTGGTGATACATACCTCCAGTCCGCACTTTCTAACTTGCTATAACAAATTCTTTTAGGAGCTTTTCTAGCCATGGTATTGTTTAAACTTCTATTTCCTTGACTTGAACTTGCCATGATAAATTTTTCAGCATTTTCTACTAACTTGTCGAATAGCTTCTTGAGTTCTGCAAACAGTGTAATGTTGTTAAAGTTCACGGCGTGAGTATGCCTGTTGTTTTCTGCATTTTCTGAATACCAGGGACAGCATTTATCGTGTTCACCAAATATGTGATGCGGAATCGACCTCAGACTTTCCCTTAATTTATCAATATTTCTCACATTTTGTATCACTGCGTAAGTAAAGCATTTAAGAAAATGTATTGATTCGGAATTAGGCTCTTTGTCTGGATCTCGAGCCAGGGATTTTTAAAATTTCATGAAGAGCATTTTTTACCCCTTTTGAGGTGTAGTTCATGTCTGATTGCTTTACAATGCTGCAACAACCACTTTTTCTCAATTCTGACATATATCCTGCATCATTATCTTCTATAAATACGCCAATTTTAGTATTCGCCTCTCTTTAAACTAAACCTTGAGCTGCTAGTTAAACTGCACTGGAAGGATTCCATGGCCTTAGCAGTACCCAAAAAATTTAATGGGCAATCATGAGGGGTGTTGGTGTTATTTTTAAAATTAGAGTCGCATACACCGAATTTTCTATTATATGATACGTAGTCTAATGCATTGCCAGTATGATAGCCTACTATTGCACAAAATCTACTAGGAATATTATAGGCGTATCTATTGGAACGTTGTGCTCAGCCCATATCAAAAGATACTAATAATTTGACAGTTTGTTCGGGAAGGGTTATACTAAAAGACTTCCTGTCATCAGTTGGCCTGCAAAAGAAATGTAAAAAGGTTAATACATGGTTTGGCATTTTTAAATTTATTATTTTCAGCTCCAGACAGAGAAATATTCAATCGTCTTTAGAGGCGTAGTTACACAATTTTTTTTCACTCAGTGAAAAACATTAGCAATAATATCATGATTTATATTTTTTTTTGTAAATAGACAGTGCACAATAAAATAGTATACATTTATGAATAAAAATAATCCACCTAAAACATTTTTAAAATGTATTTGATGAAAATATTTTAAAAGTACGAAGCCCCTCTAACGCGCATGGAGATTGAACAGGCTTGTATATTTATTTAAATAAAATTAGAATAAAACTTACAAGAAAATTGTAATTGTGAATAATATTTGATTATTATCATCTGAAAAAAGTAAAATATTATTTAAATATAAATTGTAAATAACTAAAAAATCTTAAATGTATAAAACACTGATAAATTAAGTGCTAAATTCCATCATTCTAAACAATCATGTGCATATGCTGATCGACTATAATAACTGATCGTAATACAATATAAACAAATTATGCTGCTTACTGGAGCTGATATAAATACAGAATTTCTTGAAAAGTCTGACAGAAACAATATGCTGAATTTGGGAGCATAATTTTTTTACACATAAATCAAGTTTCGTAAAATGGAAAAGCAATTATAATTAACTTCCTGTCTTATGATTATTCAAGATCGTCAGCTTTCGTTCTCTTTGGACTGCTTTGACATAACTGGACTTGACGACTTTTTCAACAACATTCTCAACTTCTCGCTCTGGTTTTTCAAATGTACTGTTGCTTATTCCAGTCAAACTCATAATTTTCAATACATTATTGACTTATGTATAACCCATATCAGTATGTTAAGCTCCTAAAATCATAAATATCACAGTAAAAAATTTTGTAGACTTGAAACTATTTCTTAACTTACCTAAAACTGCTTTCGTATTAACCTCAAAGGGTCTTAGCCGGTGACAAAACATTTGTATCGTTTTAATGCGTCCATTTTCGTTAATTTTGAACAATGAATACAACTAATATGCTAGATCGATCCTAAAGCCTTGATTTCATCATGCTTATGTTTCCAAAATCCAGTCTTGTTTTGCAAGAGCAACAAAACATTTGTTGGTTACCATGACTCAAATTAACAATCTTTTCGCCTTCAGCAGGAAAGTTTGAAATTTTATCTCCATCATTAGTAAGGCTTTAAATCAATACTACGTGTAATATAATGTTCATTTATGTTAATTGTTTTGTTTCCAGATATATCACTATTTACACAAACATTATTTTTTACAATGCTTTAACGGTTTTTTATTCTGTTTAAGTGTTCAGAACTTATTCTGTTGAACATTCCTTTTTTTACGAACTGGCCTTTTTATTACGTACGCCTGGCATTTTGTCATTAATCTAAGTAACACATTTTTTGTTTTACTCACTACACTACTTAATACAAAAATAATATTATAGAAAATCATAACGATTACTGATACCAACTAAAGAAAGAAAAAGTTCTGTCGGTAGTGCCACGTACTTCCTATACCCCTGCTTCACCTCCCCTGTAAAAGACTGTATCCAGCCTCCTTAATTATTATAAAAATAACAATATACCCCTATATTTGACTTCTTGAACCCAGTAACCCAAAAGGCAGCAAGTAAATAATAAAATAAGAAAATAAATTGTTGATTAAATATCAACATTACCTAAATATAAAGCTTCGTAACTCAATAAAACAGAGAAAAAGAAGATATAATATAATAATTAAATAAACTATCATAAAAATAACAAAAAAACCTAAATTTAAAATGATAACCAAGTAATCCCAGGAAAAAAAATAAATGATGGATCAAGTAAATATATTTATATAAAGATAACAACGTAACTAAAATCCCAAGCTTTTATAGAAAGAACCTAAAGGCACATATGTTAATAATGTATTAACCAATGAATTATTATAAAAATAACAACATAACCGATTCCCTAAGCTTCTCTAACAGAAAACTAGGAATAAACGAGATTATAGTATTTTAATTCAACAAAATAATAACATAGCAACGTCACCTACATCTCTCGCTTTGTTTATTTTATGGGTATATTAACTACTCGCTGTCTTTAGGATTACTTAGTTATCAAGCTTGGAATTAAGGTTATGTTGTTACTTTTAAAGTAAATCATAAGTTAATATATTATCAACCTACTGTTTCTCAAGTTATTGTGTTGTAAAGTAAGAAACTTGGGCTATCTTGTTATTTTTATAACAATTTATTAGGGAATATATTTTCAACTTACTGTTGCCTGAATAACCGGATAAAACGCTCAAAATTTTAGTTATAATGTTATTTTTATAGTAAAGTATTAGTTAATATATTATTTCCCTGCTGTCCCCTAAGTTACAGGGTTAAAAGGCTTGAAATTTACGTCATGTGGTTTTTCTATGATAATGTATTAGTAAATGTATTATAATCTAACTGTTCCTCGGGTTACTAGGTTCATGATATTGGAATTTTAGTAATATAGTTGTATTATATGAATTATAAGTTAATATATTTTTGACTCCCTATCCCCCGAGTTACTGAGTTATAAAGGTTGAGATTTAGGTTACGTTGCTATTAGTATAATAAATTTTTCGCTTATTATATTATTTACTTGCCGTCTCCTGGAATACGGGGATAACAAGCTGAGAACTAAGGTTATGTAATCTTTTTTATAATAAATTATTTACTATTTCTATTATTTACTTGTTGTCCTTCGGGTTACTGGGTTAAAAAGCTAGGGATTTAGGTTTCTAGGCTTTTAAGGTCTTGCCATTACAGCTCATTTAAATTTTCCTAGGGGCACGGAGTCATGTTGGGGATGCTCGACGCGAAGTTTATAGAAAAGGACGATCGGAAGAAAAGGAAGAAAAGTGAAGGAATTGTTTTTATTTCAGTTGCCAGAGGTTTAGAGCGTGAAAGAGTTTTCTGGCAAAGCGAATTTGGTCTTAAAATTACAATAAAATTACAAAAAAACAACATTTTAAAGTCGTGACATTAAGCTAAGTCGGAAAAGATGTTGTGTATTGTTGGATGAATCCTTTTTGTGGTTTGTTTGCCAGTTTTGTTCAGTTTAACGAAAGGTCTTGTTCCTAGAGAAAAAAAGTTCCGTATAAAAGTTGTGCATAAAATAGTTAGTGAACGTTGTTGATTATATATAGTTAAGTAAACAATAAAAACAATAACTACATAACTTGATTTCCAAGCTTTTAAACTAAGTAACCTAGTAGACATCGAGGACATAGTGTAATAGGTAAATAAATTATTGATTAAACAACAACATAACCTGAATCCCAAGCTTTTCAAGCCAGTCACACGAATAACAGCGAATAAATGCTATAATAAGTAAGTAAATTAATAAATAGTTACCAACGTAACCTGAATCCCAAGCTTTTCAGCCAAGTAACCTGGGGGACAGGAAGTAAATAATATAATAAGTAAATAAATTGATTAAATAACAACTTATCCTGAATCCCAAGTTTTGTACCCCAGTAAACGGGGAATAGCGAGTAATGTGATAATTAAATAAAAATATTATAAAAATAACATTATAACCTAAATTTTAAGCTTTTTAACCCACTAATCTGTGAATCAACAAGTATATAATGTATTAAGTGAATAAACATCGTAAAGATAACAACATAACTAGAATCCTACACTTTTTAACCCAAGAACCAGGAGAGCTGTAACTTAATCATGCAATAACTAATTGATTTGTATGAAAAAAAAACAATATAGTTTTTTACCAAGCTTTTGAACCGGAAACCTGGTAAGGACCGAGATAATAGTATTTTACTGTAACAAAAAAATAACGCAGCAGTGCCATCTACATCCCTAGCCTTTTTATTTTGATTATTACATAAATTTCTCGCTACCCTTCGGGTTACTTAGTAAATAACCTTGGAATTCAGGTTATAGTGTTATTTTTGTAATAATTTCTTAGTTAATTACTATATCCTCTCTGTCCTCCAGGTTATCAGGTTAAAAGTCTCGGAATTTAGGAAATGTTCTTATTTTTATGATAATTCATTAGTTAATATGTTAAATATTCGCTTTCCCCTGGGTTACTGGATTATGAAGCTTAAAATTAAGGTTATGTTGTTATTTCTATAATAATATATCAGTAAATATATTATCAAGTTACTGACCCCCGGGTTACTGGGTTAAAGATCTTAGAATGTTAGAAATAATGTTATTTTTATAATTACTTATCAAGTAATATATTATTCACTCGCTGTCCTCCGGGTTACTGCCTTATAAAGCTTGGAATTAAGATTATGTTGTTAGTTTTATGAATATAGTAGTTAATACATTATTTACTTGCTGTCCGCGGAATCACTGGGTTATGGAGCTTGAAATTAAGGTTTTGTTGTTATTTCGACGATCATATATAGGTAAATATATTGTCAAGTTACTGATCCCGGGGCTACTGGGTTAAAGATCTTTGATTATTATGAATTTCGTTTATTCTACAATAATTTATAAGGTAATATATTATGTATCCCTGTCTACCAAGTTACTAGGTTATAAAGCTTAGGATTTGGGTTATGTTAATAGTTTTATATGAGTTTGTTCACTTATTAAATTATTGACTTGCCTTCTCCCGGGTGACTGAGTTGAAAATCGTAGGATTAAGGTTATGTCGTCATATTTATAATAGTTTATCTATATATTTATTGTTGAGTCTAATGATTGCAACGAAAATATTCAATAAAAAAAAGCTTCTAATGGTCATATGCAATCCACTTTATTTTTAATTGAAATACCTATTTACATTAATTTAAATTATTATCAATTTAATGAGTTAAAAATCATAACAACATAACGCTACATAGCTGACGGTCTATTGTGACTATCTAATGTCTGCGTACAGCATTTGCTTAAATTTAAGGTGTATCTGTATATGAAATACACTCCCAGCAGTGTGCCGTGGATGTGCAGTCACTGATTCTGTAGCCCCGCAGTGCTCATCGATGCTCAATGCTGGAGCCTTAGTTAAATAATGATTACTTAGAACAATAACATCTTTAAGTGTACCGTCAAGTCCATTTCTACATACATTTACCTGAGCTTTACGACCGTGCCTTTTATTATACGGTATCTATTCTCTGAGGTATAGAACAATGCACGTTTCTTACACAATTTGTAAAAAATAACGTTTTTTGCACATTTTCTGTTAGACAAGTGTTTAAAATGGAATGTTTGTTGGTTTCCTTAAATAATAGACCTCATACAACCAACGTACTGAATACATGATTGTCTTTGTTTTGCTTTTCCGAATAACAATATCCGGTTGTACTTTTTTATACATTCAACTTTCTTTTCATCATAACATAAGAATAGGGCCCCCTCCTTTTTGCCACAAAGTTGCTGTACACAAGAAGTCTAACGGGCTGTCGCAAAAGATTGTATTCATACAGAAAAATTGAAATATACTGTCCCAGGTTTTGCAAGAAATGCGAAGGTAAAAATTGTTAGGACGTTGAAATGCAAGACCTAGCGGTTTTGATCGAAAATGAGAACGATGACGTGCTTTAGAGCATTATTAAAACGGCTTTATTAACTGTAGATAGCTATAATATCGAAAGCGACATCAATTCTTATAAAGACGATAGTATCGATCTGCTAAATTAATCCGACGGAATTCTGCACGTAGGCCAGAATGCTAGGCTGATATAAATATATTTATGATGCACATCATCGTTCTCTATGAATAATTTTATCATAATAAATACGTACAAGCCCATGAAAGTCTCACTAAATTTTTTTCATGGAGGTTCGTTCATTTGTAAAGACATAACCAGTTATGTATTCAGTATACGTTGGTTGTATAATGTCAAACAATCATAGAAAATCGACAAAAATTCAATCATTTATACCGATTCAACACGAAATGTGCTTATAACTGTTTTTCGCAAATTTTGTACGAAACATACATTTTTCTGTACCTTAGAAAGCCAATATGGTATAACAATGGGCCCCGTCGTGAACCTGTATTAAACAGCACATTTATAGGTGTTATTGTTCTGAGCAATAAATTTAACTAAGGTTCCGGCAGTAGCATCGATAAGCACTGCGAGGCCACGGAATTGGTGACTGTGCATGCACGGCGTGCTGCTGGCTACAGACACTAAACTGCCGCATTCCGCTCTCAAATTTCCTGTAATCGTAGCAGTTGTTTATGATAAAAGTGTTGTTCGAATAGACTTGGAAAAAAATTTTTGTTACCAAGTATACATTTAAGAAGGTTCGGACTGAGTTTGAAGTTGTAGTAGTAGTAGTAAGAACGGATGGTACACGAAAAAAAATAGAAGTACTACTTCTCAGCTTATGTTGGTCCCACAATAATTTTTCTATTTTAATTCATAAAAAAATCAGCGCAATCGAATGCTCTTTATGGCAAATCTCTATATTTACGATTAGCGAGAATACGGTCCTTATGAACGGATTTTGTTAAATTAACTTTTTCAATTGTTTTTTTTTCAATCTTTATTTTCATGTGATCAAAGGCATACTTTACATCAATTATTGTTTTTACTGAAAATTCCATATTAGTGTTAAAGTCCATACTTAACCTGTAATTGAATAAGGGTTCAAAACATTACTTACAAGTCCATTTCTAATTTTTATGTTGTGTGTCGTGATAATGTTGAACTAAATATTTTTTTTAATAGGACGATGCTTCGCTGTTTCAATTATTTTTTTCTTTACTTCTAAATAAATTGCCTCCTAATTAAGTTTTTATGCAATAGTTTCTCGTTTAATAAAAACCTTGGGTTCGATATGGATTGGGATGGTAACCTGTTTACGAGATTGTTCTGACGACTTACAAATGGTTCTCGTTTTATAGTAAACCTTTGTTCTCTCGAATACAAGGATAATTGTAAGTATTATTATGATGGCTTCGGTGATAGTTCTGATAAACGTAAGAGCAAAGTTCTTTTTTATTTCCAAACGCCGGCTACGTATTATCTCCAATCGATTCATTATATCATTTAGTCTTATCTTTTTAGCTCTTTATAAATCATCATTGATGTTTAGTTCTTAAAGTTCTCTTGTGGCATCATGAAAAACCCCAAGGTCATTTAGAGGTTCATGTAATTTAGAAAGGTTGAGAGTGACAGTCACTTGATAAGTATATTGTATATTCGTTATCTTGTGTTCACTTTCAAAGTTAATTCGTGAGTTTTCCCAATACATCCATCAGTCATTATTAATGATTCTATTCTATTAATTTTTTTTGTCAATATATTTGGTTAGAACATATTATATCTATCTGCTCTTACCTATATATTGAATATAACCATAAATTATCGGCCAACAAATAAACCCATGGCGTTTCTATTTTTTGTTTATATATTATATCACAATATTTTTATATTTCATTTCCAGGTCTTGTAAGCCTAAGGATTTTACTAGAATATATTTTTTTAAAGGTTCTTTCGCAAAACATATGTGTCTGTATTTAGTTTTGTCTCATTGATTATAGATGAAATCATTAAATCGTATAATCTGCAGCTACTGCTAGGTATAGGTATCATGCTTGTACACAAGCAGTTCCATTTTGATTTGGTTGGGGTATCATTACTGAAATTAATCTGTATAGATTCGAAGGCGTGCTATCCACGACTGATAATTCACGATTAGTATTGTTCTACTGTCTTGATAAACGACATCTAATTTGCTTGAGATTCTTATTCCTCCTGCATAGACATTTTTTATTGGCGCTATAAATTCTAATTTTCCTGCCAGATTTTTAATATCTTGAGCCCTGATCGTAACATTTCAGATAAAAGTAATTAAGGATAAACTTGGCCTTGCTGAGAATCGTACAATATCAATCAAGTCTCCATGTGCTTGAATCATGTGATCTAAAGTGGCTTCAACTTTTAAGACCTATATGGCTAGATATTGTTTATAAGTATCCATGACAATTTTATAATTGAAAGTTCGTACATCATGTAAAATTGACTAACTTTTTCAATGTATTTTTATGTCTTCGTGTGATATTGTATAATATTTTAATGAGTTGGTGAATATGTAGCCATTTTGTTCACATAATTTTATAGTCTTTTCTGTCTGCATCCAGCTTATCAATACTGTTATTCAAGATGTTTATATCATCCTTAGTCACCAATCCCAAAAACTCATTGGCTATGCTGCCTAAAATTTCAAAAGGTGCTAATCTTTTAGTTCTCACACTTAGTACTGGTATGGCATTTTTTTTATTATTGATTCCTATAGTATTTTTTATATTTCGTATAGTCTATTTCTGTGCGGTAAACTAAGCCATTTTTAAATTTATAAGCTCTATTTCCATGTTAATAGAGCAATTTAAACATCTACATTGTATAATACAATGTCATAAAGTTTTATCCACTACTTTTGTAGGTGTTTGTTCCATTATAAATTTCTTAAGATCAAATGAAATTGTTATTCTCCAATCTGGTTTTCTAATTTTCATCATATTTAGTCGTTCATGAAAAATTCTCGGGTTCATTGATAAAGATTTAATAGTATAATTGTCAGCATAGGCGGGTTCTGTAGCAACCGCAGTTGCTATAGTCATCCATATCATGATATTGATCTACATCGCATCTGTAAAAGTTTATTAATGTAATTTCACCAAAATTTATCTTGGTACTTAAATTAAGTTTATCTAAATGTTTTTAAATAATTTCTCTCTTCAGCTTCGGTAAGAGCACATTGTTTCTATCCAAAATAGTTTTAACTCTTATGGGTTCATTATAATATCGATCAAATTTGTGGGGTCGTACTTCCTTCATTACCCACATACCACATCTGTGTCGGTGAACTTAAACTTATCCGGGCCTCTTTCCGGATTCGTGGATTGATTGCTAGTCTACTCTCCGTCAAATATTCTTGTAAAATTGTATTTGTTAAATAAGGGTTTAAAGTATTCTGCTTGTTTTGATATTTTGGTAATTCTATCATCTAGTATATAGACGTCGAGTTCTCAGGGTAATAAGTATTTATTTCGTTAAATATGTCTTTAATTTCGGGATCTCGTTGATCTTCTCAGAAAATCTAGTAATGTTTAGATCCTGTGGATTTTTTGGTTCGGATTCTTCGTGAACTCCCGTTTTGTTTGAAAATTCTTGAAGGCTTTTTTCGAATTTTTTTGATAGTTCTTGCATGTCTCGGGATGTTATCTTATCATTTCAGTCAGTTATTCTATCTTGAACTGAAGAAATATTCTTATAAGAATCCTTACTTGATACAGGGGTTGTATTAATTTCTTTATAGGTAACGTCCGTATCTGAATTATTGTCATTTGTCTCATTTAATCCGTCTCTTTACCCATTTCTACGTGAGTCATATACAGGTGGTTGTCTATTGTCTTCCGAGGTTGATTCGCTATCACTTAAGTCACTTTCTGGGAACATATCGACGGCCCGGACGAAGAAACGTACTCGTGAAAATATCCAACGAAGAATCGTACACGCACTTACTGTCCGACGAAGCTACGTAAACGTCCTCACTGTCCGACGAAGAAACGTACAGGCATCTACTTTCCGACGAAGAAACGTACACGCACTGACTATCCGACGAAGCAACGTACACGCATCTACTTTCCAACGAAGAAACGTACAGGCATCTACTTTCCGACGAAGAGAGGTACTCGCACTTACTATCCGACGAAGAAACTTACACGCACATAATGAATATAATATATCATGTTTGTATCATGAATACAATATATCATATTATTTATATTATGTACGCCTAGTAAGAGCCAGATGAAGCCCCGAGATAAGAATAGATATTGTTTATACAGCATCAACACTTAAGCCAATTACTCAATAATCTAAGTTTTTGCTTTGGCCAGACTCACTTTTCCACGGTCAGGGGCACCCCATTCTAGCTTGGGCTCAGGGATACCTCCCTGCACCCCTCTTTCTCCAGGCCTCAATATATTAATGTAATGAAACCTTCTGAAAGACTTCTTGACATACTATGTCGACTTTAAATTACTTAACCTACAAAAATTTCACAATCATGACAGTAAACATGATATTTATTTTATAATTTTCATGGTTTTAAAAAAAATATTTATCATTACAAAGTTAACAACACACGCTTTTGCAACATATACCGGACGAGAAAGTCAGAAAAAGAATTTTCCTTATTTTTACATCAATTAAAATTTTACATGATATATTTTAAAAAATACAAGATTCTTTTTTTTTGAACGTACATATAGTATATATATATTTGAATACTCTATTTATGGAATAAGATGATTATCTTAACTGAGATGACAGTAGTTTAATTCTGCAAGAAAAACGGACATCTTTCATGATGTGAATGTAAACTGCCAATTATCCTGACGATTGGAGATCCTCAGAAATTGTTATTATTTGTTAAATTGATAAATCAAAAATCTGTTAAAATAATAAAATAAGACATATCTAAATAATGTACTACGAGTTAAATACTTTATATTAAGAGTACTGTTCGTCTACAATCGAAAATATTATAATAATATTTTCCATCAAATTTCAATCATTCAATTCTCTTGAGTACGATACAATCTTCGATTTTCAATTACATTCCGTAGGGAGAATGATATTTAGATCACTTATATTAATTCATAATTATTTATCACAACTATTAAGTAAAATTAAGAAGGTACATTTTTGTACAAAGATTCCTTACGACGACTTTTTGCGCTGGATATGAAAGTTACAATAAAAAAAGTTTAACTTTAAAATCGCTCAAAATTTTATGAACGACTGTAGCTTTTTAGCAGGCAGTACAAATAAGAACAGTAATAAATTCTGCGATCATAGCAAATATTACTCTGGAGATCAACTGAACAGTAGTCATAACTACTTTTTTAATATTCGAGTACTTTCTTGAAATCTGCTTTGGATGTTGGTGGAACCAATTGTTTTTTCAACATTGTTCTCAAGTCAGTAATTTTTTTCGTCGATATCGGGATTTTTGAATTATAAGCTATTTTTAAGGAATGACTTTTTATTTTCTCCATCGCTATTTTACTTTTAAACACTGTCACTTTTTTAGGTGCTTCGAAATAATCATATTTTACCTGTACGGATGTTGTTTTTGGAGTAATCACTATCCCTCTCAAATTTGAAATCTTGACATTCTTCCAATTAAATTTATCGGATAACTCATCGAATGAGTAGATGTGGTTTTGTTCAACTTGAGTTACAACGTACTTTGGATCATTAACTTTACTATCCTCGATATGCCATGCCGTATCCACTATTCTTTTGTAAAAATTGATTTATTTTTGCAGTGTTTTTCAATTTGTGCATGGATTGAAATGTTTTTATTTTGGGTATGCCCCACCTCCAGAAATCTATGCATTATAATCAAATTATTAATTTAAAAAATTTAAAGGACTCCACAGTTAATAACACAAAAACGAGATTCCACTCGTTCGCTGTGTTCAAGTCGTTGGAGGTGATAAAAACAAAAAATAGGAAAGCCTGTTCGAGGTGGTACGCCACTATTAGCACCAAAGAGCCTGTCAAAAAGTAAATGAAGTGGCTACAGTTTAAACTAAAACCTGTCCCATTTTGCATGTTCAAAAAAAAAGGCGCTAAATAAGCGCCACTTTTTAAAGTAACAAACTTCATGCGGCAGTAAATGAAACTACAACCAATCCTACGTGTACCACCTACAATTAAGGAGAAAAAAACGCCGGCTTGTTACACTTTTAAGACTCAATGTACTGTAAATACTGCATTACTTAATTATTCAAGCAAATTCAATTATTTAATAAGCATATGCCACAATCATCTTCATTGGAAAAAAGACAGAAATTAATCGTACAATAGCTGAATTGAGAATAAAATAAAGCGTGTGATCTGCTACCATGACTCGGTGAGATATCATTCAGACACTGCAGTCTTTAACGTCAAGTCATAAGTATATGCGTCACTTTATACTCAAGTGTGATATTTTTAGTTCAGAGTTATTGCAATTTCTATAATTTTCGTTTACCATTGTAAGTTAACAGTATATATGTGTTACTTATGATCGAAAATGCATTCAATTCCCAAAAGTTCTTTAAGTTCGCATTATTTTGGCATTAGATTGCGCCAATATACTTGCACAGAGCGAGCGAGGACATAATTATATCTCACGGACTGACAAAATTTGTGAAAAATAACATTTTTTAAATCAATTGATCATATTTACTCACCTGTGAGTTATAGAGATATTGTGATCGTTGGCAGTCTTAACGTACATAGAAAATACGTTTTGATTACGGTTTTGGCCTCCGCAGTTGTCGCTAAAGACTACAAATTCTTTAGTTCCAGAGTTTACTTTGAGCATTATGAACTGTTATACTTGTGAGCCAATTTCATTCGAACCACGCCCAGCAATGGTTTCATCCTAAACAAAACAGCGGCCAATGCCGCGCCGGTGCCAAGATCAAAAACAGTGAAATTAAAAACACTCAGTTTAGAGTAGTAGTACATCACTGAAATTTCTGAGCGAGGTGTAGACAGAACCTTTTGGAGATCGAAATTAGCGCAACAAACACTTGGGTTGCTTAAAGATCTTTGTTTTTCGGACTCCATCAGCCTACGAGCCTCTGATTTATGGCGCAAATGACAGTCGTAGACAGGCTGTTGTTTTATTTTTTCTTCTTCTGTTATTAACTTGAAAGCTTCACATTCAACACACCTGGAAAAATTATATCATTTATAGCAGTAAAGAAAGTTGGCGGGGAAAATTGCAGAAAAATTAGGATTATAGCTTAAGAAAATGAGCGTTTTTCCATAAAAAATTTATATCCAGACTTTTAATATACTTGTTCTATATAATATACTTGTAGCAAAAAAAAAGCGAAACTGCAAAATTGCAACAAGTTCATCGAAAAAATCTCAATAACCGATAGTTAAATAAACAAGTCTGAAATAAAAGTTGTAGGGAATGAAAAATGCAATCTGTTCAATGTTATCCGATGAAAACGTGGTTTGTGGATTTATTATAATTGTATTCATTATTTGTTACCTACAATACTGTTTTACCTACGAAATGTGGATAATAGACGTTTCGCGGGTTAAAAAGGTTTTTTAGGTAACAAATCATGAATACAATAAAAATAAAACTACAAACTATATTTTCGTCGGATAACATCGAACAGATTTTTATACTGTACTTTTTTTACCCCACAACTTTTATGTAAGACCTTTGTTTATTAAAGGATAGGTTATTGAGATTTTTTGGTATAAATTGTTGCACATTTACAGTTTGGCTTTTTTTTGCTACAAGTATATTAAGTTAGCTGCTTAATTTTATGCCAATTGATTTGTTTAATTTTTTACTATTTTTGAAGCCAATAAAAAACTGGATCGGATTTTTTTTAATTGATCCAAATGTTAATGTTTCGGAACGTCGGACAAAATTATGATATGACTCTGATATTACTATTATTATCAACATATGTATCTTTCATAGATAACACAATTACGAACAGGTCTTTCTCCAGGTGGAAAAAGCTGTAGCTGAAGTCGGTGTTGAAAATATTGAAGTATTTGTGCTTGCCCACAAGCTTCTCTGTACCGATCTTTTTCCCAACATCTCTCTGATACATGCGGTACATTTCACTTAAAGTCAATCCTTGTTCAAGGTATTGTCTACCACTGTTTTCTCTGCAATCGTGTGAATCGACGACTGGAAACCTTTGTATGTGCTCTTGGGCGTTTCTCATCATATCATCTGGATACTTGAATGACCGGTTGCCAAGTTTTCCTCTTTTGTCGTTCTCAATGACTCCTGTGGCTTCAGCAGTATTCTTCTTCTTCAATGCAGTTTGTGCTGTGACAATATTGATGTCTTTATAAAAATATTTTGTTAATAATCACATAATCAGAAGAAATAATTTGAATAAACCATTAAAGTAGACAGAGAATGATGTTTGTGTAAGATTTGTGAAGTTACTACAGTACATGCAAGTCTACTCAAAAAGTATGGTAGCTTCATTCTGTACTACAAATTTTAAAAATGTATATTATATGTTTTACTTCCAGCTTCATTATAATTTTTCGTACCTCGGGTGTTCATGAGAGGTTTTTGCTGCGCCCTCGGTAGAAAAAATAGTTTTTGTCACCCAAGCGCGATAAAACTGTGGCTACCGTAGTTATGATTCCTCGGACCGCAAAATAGCCCCGGCGGTGATAGCGCTTATGTAACGATAACTATTATTAGAATAAGAATGAAAATTTATTTGTTAAAACCTATCATCCGGTTCGTAGCTAAAGACGTGACTGTAAAAAGTTCCAAGTTATAATAAATTAATTGACATTTTCCAAGCTTACTTAAAATAAATAAGTTTCTTGTGTTGTCTTTAAAGTTTCCAAGAACCTTTTCGTTTAAATGCATCAAAAAATTTTTTATAAAGAGTCAAGGGCCATTTTATTGCATTTTACACGCTGGTGTTATACGTAAATTGTGATGGTATACGAATTGAAGGTGAGCCGTAAGATACGACCTTGTGTATTTATACGAATTGAAAATTATCTGGTTAAATAATTACACTAAAAATAAAAGAGTATATTACGTACTAAAAGTGTTTATGAACATGGTGCGACACACAGAAATCAATCCAGTTGTAGACGGCAATCGGTACTTATAAAAAATATTTGCTGCGGTGGCTCTTTTCATTTCAAACTCTTCTTCGCTAAAATCATCAGATAGTAGAGTAATCCAGTTATTCAAGCCCACCCGTTGTTTGTTGACGTCAGCTAAGCTCCAAAATTGATGGAATTATTTTGTGTGGTCGGCATTAGTTATTTTTTGAGAAAAATCAAGACAACATGTGCAAGCAGATTGCATTGCTTTTGACGCTATAGGGCCTTTTCGTCCAATGCCAGCAATGCCTTCCGAGTGAGCTTTTTTCGATTGGCTATCAATCTAATCGTGTTCACACTTTTGTCGTTTCCTAGAAACTTTCTTAACAATATGTTTCCGTCGTGTTACTTTTCTTCTCAAAAATTTTGGTTTTTTCGTAGCTTGCTCTGTAGGTTCTTGCTCACTGCTTACATCTTCTGGAGCTGTTAAAAAAGATTAATAAATAAATAAATGAATAACATAAGAAGAAACTCACGAGTTCATGTATATGATTGATTATAAAAACGGACAAAACGACAAATAATATAGAGTAAGCCGATGACGCGATTATTCAGATCGTGGATTCACAAATGGCTAACAGCATCTTTTACAAAGCACATAGAATACATCAGACGTAATTCCAGGAGGGAACACAATTAAAAAATTAAACGAGCATATTCTTTCATTTTAGACGGAGATGTACATAACACATTGTTGTATGTTTTTTAAGTGTAATTACTATGTCTTTTAATACAATTTTACCATTTAAATCACGCACTTCTGGTTCCGAAACTGGTACGTTTGTATCTATGGTTTTTTCTGCTTTTCTTGAAGTGTAAGTAGCAGTGTTCGGTATGATCTCGTTGCTTGATTCACATACAAATCTCGAACTTGCAGAATAGTGCACTTTATCAGTGACACCATCACTGTTGGTGAAGTAATCATTTTGTTCGTTTGGGATTGAAAAGCTTATTTCTATCAAATAGAGATTTACATTAGCGTGCATTTCTCTTAAAATTAATTGTATTGTAATTTTGTTATTTAATAATTTTTACCCATAATTGTCGATTCACCTGGACTCTGGTCATAACTATCAATTACTTTTTTCACTTGTGTAGAAGTTCCGCTCCATACCAAGTTCACAACTTAAATAGCATATTATCGTTGAAGAATTATTTTAATTGTAGCTTACTTTAAAAAGATTTTAAGTACATTGCTAAAAGTAATGTTAGTATAGATTTGATCATTTCATTATCAAAATACATTGAAAGTAATTTATTTTTTTCCCTAAAATAATATCTCATAAGTTGAATGGAGTCATCATAGAAAATTGTATTGTGTACTTAAAAAAAAAATATTCATAATTCTATAGAAATGACAAAAACTTACAATTTCTGATGCGGTGATGACCACCCTTGAAAAAAAATTTTCAAACCCCTAAAAACTTATGACACACTCTCTACTGTTGATAAAACATGCATTTTAAACATTTTTGTACTCTTGACACTTTTCTCTAAGAACTATCAAAAAATAGTTACGGCCACCTTTACATCGTTCATCAGTTGAAGTTTGACCGATAGAGATAAGGTCTCACTAAAATATGTTCTAAGATGTTCTAAGTGATTTTCTAAGCTTCTGGGAGTACCGAATCAAGAGTAAAAAGTTGTTTGTATTGCAGTTGCCCTTTCAAATAAAGATCATATTTATAAGAGCTTGCCATCAGCAGAAAAACAATTTAATATCAGCACTAGCAGCTGCCAAATCACTAATAGCCAGTGACAGAGTGAGGAAGAGACTTATATACCTTTAAAGCATCAGGATGGATCAACCAATGACAATTAAATGTTTCAGTTTTTCTCAATCATACTACTTCTAAAGTTCACAACAATCATCATCTCTCTAGCTGTTGCTGATTAGGAAGCTAGTGCTGATGTCACACTGTATTTCTGATAATAGCAAACTCTCATAATATCTTTAATTGTGAGGGCAATTGCAGTACAAACAACTTTTGACTCTTGATTTTTTACTCCCAGAAGCTTAGAAAATCATTTAGAACATATATCAGTGAGACCAATCTCCATCGGTCAAACTCTAAATGATGAACAGAGTAAAACTGGGTGTATCTTTTGTCTGACACTTCTTAGAGAAAAATGTTAAGAGTGGAAAGATGTTTACAATGAATGTTTTAACTAAAGCAGAGAGAGTGTCGTAACTTTGCAGAGGTTTTAAAAAATGGTCTCATGGTGGCCATCACCGCATCAGAAATTTAATGTTTTTGTGATTTTCAGATAATTATACATATTCTTTGAATAAGTAAACCACCAAACTTTGTACCCTTTTCTCTTTCACTCACTTAAAATACCTTCATTGTTTCTTCGTTTTTGCAGCAGATAAAATTTTTTGAGCATGTTAAGCAAAAATTTTAGCCCATAGTTTATTTGACTTAATGATTAAGATTTTGGTAACAAACTGTAACGTGATACTGCATATTGATTTAACATTAAAGTTATTCATAAAAGATAAAATGCATAAAGACACTCAGTTTTAAACTCTACTTATAAATTTGCAGAACTCGCAAGCTCATTAATACTTACAGCCCTTACTCAAGAACTTTACTTACAGTCCTCATCATCCATGATTTCAACGTTATTTTGTAAAATCGAAGCGAACGGAAGCTGCATGCAGCAAAGTATGTCTGCGTTTTATCAGCAGACGGAGCAGCTAAGCAGCATGATGTAGGGATAAGGCCGGTTAGAGATGCCCGATATTTATCGATAATATTTAAGATATCGAAGCATCTCGAAAGAGGCAGGCAGAAACCCAGCAAACACGTTGTGTCTTAATTACCAGCGTCAAGATGCCTTTCAAAAGTTTTCATTACATAATTATATTGAGGCCTGGAGAAAGAGAGGAGCAAGGAGTAGTACCCCTGAGCCCAAGCTGAAATGGGGTGCCCCCGACCTTGGAAAAGGGAGTCTGGCCAAAGCAAAAACTTAGTTCATTGAGTAATTGGCTTAAGTGTTGATGCTGCATAAGTTTTGAGATTATGCAAAGTAACTATTGGCAGTAAAATACAATATAAATGGTTACTTAGGTGAATATGCATGAACGTAAGTATTCCTCTTTGGTGAACAGAAGCTAAACGTTTTTCACATACAGATACCTAATTTTTTTTTACGTTTTTCCGATACCTGAACCTTTTTCGAGGATAGAAAATTACAGAGACAAATTTTCAATATTTTTTCTATTTTCTACAACTCACAAGAGGTGTTAACTAAAAAAAAATTATATGTCTATCTGGTTTTGTATCAAGATATTTGTAATTTATACCAAAAAGTCGTAAAAAAGCCCGTTTTATTAGTTTTGAGGTTATGTTAAGTAACTATAAGTGGTAAAGTACAATATGAATGATTACCTAAGTGTATGTGCATAAACGTGGATATTTTTCTTTGATTGATGGAAGCCTAACGTTTCATTACGCACTCACTTTTACTTTTTTCTTACTTTTTTGCGAATTCTGAACCTTTTTCTGAGGCCAGAAAATTACTGAGACGGATTGTCAATATTTGTTCTATTTTCTACAACTCATTAGATGTATTTTTTTTAAAAAAGTATGTGTCTATCTGGTTTTGTATCCAGATATTTGTATTTTATACCAAAAAATCGTAAAAAAGCCCCTTTTATTAGTTTTGAGGTTATGTTAAGCAACTATAAGTAGTAAAGTATAATATGAATGATTACCTGAGTGTATGTGCATGAACGTGGATATTTTCCTTTGATTGATGAAAGCCTAAAGTTTCATTACGTACACACTCTTACTTTTTTTTTACTTTTTTGCGATTTCTGAACCTTTTTCTGAGGTAAGAAAATTACTAAGACGGATTTTTAATTTTTTTTCTATTTTCTACAACTCATCAGAAGTGTTTATTAAAAAAAAATTATGTGTTTATCTGGTTTTGTATGAAGATATTTGTATTTTCTATCAGAAATCGTAAAAAAGCCCCTTTTATTAGTTTTAAGGTTATGTTAAGTAACTATAAGTAGTAATGTATAATATGAATGATTACCTGAGTGTATGTGCATAAACGTGGATATTTTTCTTTGATTGATGAAAGCCTAAAGTTTCATTACGTACACACTTTTACTTTTTTTTTACTTTTTTGCGATTTCTGAACCTTTTTCTGAGGTTAGAAAATTACTAAGACGGATTTTTAATTTTTTTTCTATCTTCTACATCTCATCAGAAGTGTTTATCAAAAAAAAATTATGTGTTTATCTGGTTTTGTATGAAGATATTTGTATTTTCTATCAGAAATCGTAAAAAAGCATCTTTTATTAGTTTGGAGGTTATGTAAAGTAACCATAATTAGTAAAATACAATATAAATGGTTACATAAGTGTATATGCACGAATGTGGATATTTTTCTTTGGCTGATAGAAGCCTAACGTTCCTATAAGTACAAACTTTCACTTTTTTCTCACTCTTTTGCGAATTGTAAAGCTTTTTTTGTGGTTAGATTTTTGTGATTGAAGGGTTCAGCATAAATGGCACTAAAGAATTAAATTTTCAGTTACTGATACGATGAACTATCCACTGTTTGAGTTCCCAAGACAGGTCTTCACTTATCCTTATTACAATGGAGTATACAATTCTATGTGTGCTTTATACAGTGGTAAGCGCATGCAAAAATTTTACTTCTGTGAGCCTTTACGTTTCACCACTACGCGTCGCATACAATCCCGCAAACTAAATTTTAGGGTCGCCCTATAAAACTTCTGCTTTTCGTCACTACGCGTTGCACGTCGTTATCAAGACTACATGTAGATTTTTATCATTTGTTTACGATGTTGCGCAACTATAGCATCGAGATCATAACTTCTTTCTGTTATTGACAATAACAAAACTGTAATAGGAAGACATCTAAATTACTCGGCTTGAGTATAAAAAAAAGAGATGCAAAGAGAATCAGCTCTTTCCAGGGCTATTAATTTTCAAAGGGGCTTATTAGAGAGGTAAAAATATCGGCTGTACCTCACTAATAAGAGCGTTTAGTTGGGGCTATTACCCATATTATTAAGTTTCTTGATTTTACTATGATGAGGTTAGTTGCCAGCATCCTATGACGGATTACTTTCTGTTTCCTTTTATGAAGTTAAGAATCCAAATACACTATTTTTGGGAAATATCCGTCTGTATAGGTGTGCGTGTGTGTGTGTGTGTGTGTAATCAGTTACATCTCAGGATTCCGTCAACCGATTTTGATCCAACAGGATTTTTTTTGGTTTTTGCATTCCTATCACTGCTGGAAAAAGAAATTGGGGTCTCGCTGCATTTTTTTATTTTATTTCATCGAATTTTTAAAATAGATTTTTTGGGGAAAATTGATTTTTAAGCTGTACATGGTTAGTTTAGGATATGTTACTTTGGACATTATGAATGATTATTGAACTTTACACAAAAAAATGCGTAAGACTGAAATAAAAAAAATTGTGTAAATAGTAAATGTATATAATCAGGCACATCTCCGGATTTTGTAAACCCATTTCTATAATCCAGTGTCTATTTTGATTGTTACTAAATAAATTTTACTTTTCGCAAAAAATCCTGTTAATTCGATGTACTTTTTTTTATTTCGATTTTTATGATTTTCGAAACTCTATGTTTAAAAAAAAATAGATTCTAAAGATATTTATTGCTGTCACAGGATATTTTACGATAGAAATTCTAAAAGATCATTATAACAGTACTTTCACTCGGGGTTCTAAGCTGTCAGTCCTAGAAGCCTGTAGTAAACTACACTTTTACGTCCACCCCGGCTTTCCCTAATTGTTGTTCATCTCTAAAAGAAGATTCACGATGAGCTCTTCCGGCCAGGGAGAACGGAAAATATATATATATAAATAACAGCCAGAATAAAGGACACAACACTCAAAATTTCTTGTTTCACTCTCTGCACCAATTTACAATGCTGCGTTACAGCAGCTCTGTCACGCTCGACAACAGCCGCGAACGCATATCCGCACACCGACAAAGTTTTAATCCACCTTTAGCCCAAGTCTCGATATCACGCACGCTGCCGTATTCGTATATACCCGTCAGTCTTACTTGCAACCGCACCTACAAGTATTTACGACTATAAAGAGTCCCACTTTAGCCCACCCCCCCTCTCTCTCTCTCTCTCTCTCTCTCTCTGGCACATACACGCCCTGCTGCCCTACTCTGCCGGCTTCCTTGTGTACTCACGTGGCTCCGGGCTCGCCTTGTGGCTACCTACTCGGCCACGTCCTCAACCCGGGCACGGCGATCGCTTGACACCGTTAGCGCCATCTTCTGTGAGTACGCTAATCTAGAACCAACTCGTGCTTACTCTTTCTTCTAACTCTGCTCGGCTAATTTTTTCGGACGTGCAATAGTTCTCGTCACTCCCGTCTGCACTATCATAGGCAAACTTCACTGTACATGGCGTCAGCACCGAAAGACGAGAACGAACCTTGGCCTAACAGGAGATTGACAACGAACTTTTCGCACTATCAGAGATCCTAAGTTATCTGCTTTCGTCAGCTTCTCCTGGCTTTTGTCGTCCCGTCTCTGCTTCTTTTTCTCGTCCTGAGCTGAGCCTGGACCCTGCTGACTAGTACTGGGCGGTTAATCCACGGTTAGGCTAGCGCGGTAGCTTAAAAGTACATGGACTTACAATCGACAATTCATCCAGCACCTACTTGTGTGTCCTCTTCATCTCGGTGTGAATATACGAAACGATACTATGGGGACACAGAGTATGACCGGTACCTCGGCAGTTGTATCGAAAGTCTACGGGAGTAGAGGCATAGAAGTGACAAGGGGGGGGGGGGGGGGGAACAATAACTCCGTACATCTTATTTTGCCTCGTCATATAATTAAATAATATACAAAAAAACGTTTTACGATAGAAGTAAAAACAATTTAGTAGGTGTGCGTGTGTGTAAATATGGAATATATACGATTGGTCATATCTTATAATTTTTTCGACCAATCTCGATAATCCCAGGCTTTTTTGTTTGTTTTTATTTTTGATACTTCTCTGCACAGAAAAAAAGATATCAATTCTTATACGACTGTACGTGCACTTATATATGTATAGATGTATTTATGTATACATATATATGGGTTTTTGGTCATACATCTCAGAAATCTCACTAGTGGTTTTAATAAAATATGGTTCTCCTTTTCAAATTTGTATAACATTTTTATCAGAATGCCTTATGAATATGTATATTTTATGAATTTATTAATTTCATGGGCTATCTCTTACACTTCAATTCAATAAAAAAATAGAATAACTTTTTTTATTTCTGTAGTAATATAATAAATTCATACGTTCCAGTAACTTAGGAATTGGTAACCCTCTTCGTCGTTTTCTTATGGAAGCAGTATGCTTGTGCATGCTGTGATATCCTTCGGTTACTTAGAAATTAGTAACCCTCTTTATCCTATCCCTGCAGGAGCTGTTTGTATGTGTATACTGTGATATCCTCAACTTGATTCCATAATGGAATCGTTGTTCACTAAAGTTTCCCAAATTGTATGACACATGTCTTAAAAATTATTGTGTATATTCCTTTCAAGATAAAGTACACTATAATTATTGTAACATTATTAGTAATAAAAAATTACATACGTATATTTTCATATCAGAAATGCTTTTGGTTGACTCATATTTTTTTATAATTACTTAAGGTGGCTTATCACACCTTTGAATATTTCAGTATAGATGTTTATAAAGAGTTATAAAGAGTGTCACTTGACCTGACACTAATATAGTTAGTGCTGAATATCATGCGATATTTTTTACAAAATTTTGTTGCTAAATGTTTCAGATACCGTAAGTCAAAAATAAATTTAAATAATTACTTTATTTTTTTTAATTAACATCTGATTTTTTATTTTTTGGGCTTATTATCTTCCATAATCAAATCCATTAGGAGTCATTATGAAAAAAATTGCAAAAACTTGGAGTTATCCCAGAAATTTCAATTAATTACTTATTTTTCTTGATTCTTTGAAAAACAACTAAATTTTGTCGGAAACCAATCCAAGTTTTTGCAATTTTTTTCGTGAAGTCTCCAAGTTGATTCGTTTAGAGAAGATAATAAGCTAAAAAAATTAAAAATCAGTTGTAAATAAAAAAAGATTGACGTAATTAATTGAATTTTTTTCAAGTTTCGGTATCTAAAAATTAGCAACAAAATTTTTTGAAAAATATTGCACGATATTTAGCATAAGCTATAATATTGTCATGTGAAGTGACACTTCTTCCAACTTTCAATGAATATTTATGATATAATATTTTTAATATGCGCTGTATAGAGGTGATGAGCCACCTCAAGTATTATGTTAGGACCTGAAAAAACTGGACCATATAACCTATTACTACGTTTTCGTTAGATTCTCCATAATATTGCTAATCTTATCTTCTTCTATTTTTGGATACCCATCACCATTAAAAGATAAGACTTCAATTTCATCAATTCTTTTTTTTCAGAGTTTATCGATCTTGCAAAATCTTATTTTTCAAAGAAGTGTTTATTTGCTAAAAAACATTGTTTTAGAATAATATAAGGCAGAAAATTTTTAAGATCATAAATTTCTAAAGAATAACGTTTTTGATCGTAGAAAAAGAAAACGGATAGGGGGTTTGCGGCTGTATCAGAGATTATAGATATAATCTGTTGTATCTTAGGATTCCTTTATTGCACTAGAATATATATAGAGACGTGGGAATGATCCCCTGTAAGTACTTGTACGATGCTTGATTTCGTGCTAGCAAAGCAAGCGGCTCTTTAACACTAGTATGTGAAGAAATATATAAAATTATAAAAAAAGGCAGTTATAAAACTTACCCGACAGGGCTGTTTTCCGCAATCGTTGATAGTAACCAAGTAGAGTTGGATTCTACCTTACCGTAAAGTCGATAAGCAGACTCCCTATGTTTTAATGGTGATGTGTTCTGCAATATGGCCAATATTCATGGATGTCGTGTGGATTTCAACTTATCTGCTGTCTTTACTGGCCAGATGGCTTCACTTGGTTACTGGTGAAGGTTGCGGAAAACAGCTAAGGTAGATAGATAAGCATCTTGCGAATCCCAAAAATAACATTTAGGCTCATCTTAAATGTAAGAAACAAAAAAATTTCAAACCTTTTTTAACATATGAACAAAAACAAATAAAATAAAGTAAATAAAACTAGCTATTAATAGTAGGTGGATGAGTATCTTGTGCAGTTCAGAAACAGTACTTCGATTGGTCAAAAACGTAAAACCAAAAGATGTAAAAAATATTTTTAAAAGAAAGCGACCTTCTGTAGAGAAATGATGAACACAATTTAAATAACTTAATTAACAAATAAGACTACAAAACTTACCATAGAAGATGTAGGGAGATAAAGCATGTTCATGCAACATCTTAAAAGTTTACTTCAATCTAGATTGACTGCTAACTTTTAAAGGCTATCGATGTGTAATTTTGTTAGTACATAATCATGGCTTTTATGCTTAGATCATCAGTGTTGAGAAATTATGTAAAAAGACGTTGAACCAAGCCTGTGTCTCAGCTGTAATCTTCAAATTCTCGTTAGTATCATAAAGTATAAGACAAGAATAGTAAAACAATGCGATACACCCACACCTCGAAAATACTTAACAGGAGTGATTAGACTGAGACATCAAATATGTAACAAAAGTTGCCGTCTGATTTGAAAAAAGCGTAATAGAACTATGTGATACACGCGTACTTCTTAAATACCTTATTTACAAAATAAGATAGGCACAGCTAAATACTGTGATGAGTACATGACTCAATAGAAATTGGCGGCAAAGAAGAGCGTGCTGTCAGAGTAGACATACAGGGAAATTCATTTTCCTAATATTGCTGTACAAATAGTCTAACAAGACAAGACTGTCTTTTCTTCCATAAAGTATATTTGTTAAGATTGTATTGCAGCTTTTTCCCATCTCTACTAAATGTCTCTCTTTTCGCATTAATTTTATACACAAGCCATTAAAAGTAGAAGCCAAATTGTGTTACATCTATTTGAGCACATTAGTGTGCAAAAGTTAATATCATGGACAAGCTTTTTGCAAACCTTGAGAATGTTTATTTCGTGGATATTTACATCATTTTTTGTGATTGTAACATCGACGTTTGTTGAATGGGGGTATATTGCAAGTGTTTAAGATCTCATCGATAATAGCGAAGTAATACTCAAAAGTATTTTAGATTATGAAAAATCTGTAAAACAACCGTATCACGCCGAACAAAAGTCATCGGATGTCGGGTGTGTAATATCTACTTCTTTAGCAACGTTTCATGGAAAATTAAAAGTACTTGGATCAGGAATTACTTTAACATCAGTTGAACAATATAGGGAAAGTGCTCCGTGGAAAGAGATTAATAGTGCCCTTAAAAACGTATATGGACTACTGCGATTGCAAATACCAAATATTTTTATGTTGTACAATTTCTCAAGTCTGCTGAAAACGATTTATTTCAAAAGTGCAAGAGGTCCCCAATAAATAACATGCTCTGAAAATTAACACTATACTTGCAGCAGAGTTTTCTATCATAAAAAATGACACAGAAACTTTTAAAGTTAAGTACTTTAATGCTTAATTTGAATGCACTTTTTGTACTACGGACTTAAATCAATTGTTTGAAATAAATGTACAAAAATTCATCACGATTAATGTTGAGGAATTTCAAGAGAAAGATTCTAGCTGGAGATTATGCTTGAACTGTTAACTCAATACTGAATATTACTGAATATTATGCATTAGGTGGTAGTTTTTTTATTAAACTTCTACCCTCTATCATTAAAAAAAAAAGAATAATGTTTGAAATGCAGATCACCTATACTTTAAATGGACGATTTCACCTACATTATATCCTGCATGTAATCATTTAAATCGATTTTCGAGCTATATTAGATAGGACAAAATTAAAATTTCAGCGAAATCTCATTTTTAATGCAACCTAAACAGATACCAGAATCATAAGAACAAAATGGTGTTTCAATAAATGAATATTTTTTGAAGTAGAAGAAAAAATATCAAATTATTACTACTTTATTTGACGATTAAAAAAAAATAAATATGGAAATTCGTTGCTTTTATAAAGTTATTACGTGCAGATGGACGGTGATGGAAAAATTATAATAAAAATAGAAATGAAAAGGAGATGCAAAATAATTATTAAAGATTCGGTAGGGAAAGATGCATATGAAGAGGATAAAGAAAAGTAATACAATAAAGTAAGCAAAGATGGCAAAAATAAAAAATGAGACGAAATAGAAGAGAAATAAGAAAAAAGGAGTTAAGACAGTGAACATGTTGGTAATTATCACAATAAAAAATATTATTATTTATAAATTAAAGATTTATCTCGACTTGTTCGTTGTACTATATCCGAACACCGACATTAAAAATTTATTTGTGACTGCTGTCTTTGTTAATTTACACAAGATGAAAAATTTAGAATCCGTACGGGAGATAATCAACTTGAATCAGTGTTGAGGGACTTTGCCAATATGTGACAATAATATTTTCAAATTTGCGAACGACAAAAACAAAATTTAACGGCCATTTATAGTGTAAGCAGACTTTGACTCGCTGATCAAACCTATACATAATTTTGTGGAAACTATTCCAGAGCGTGATACGTTAGGTGAAGGATTTATTTTTAAATACAGTTTTTATAACACTTTTTACAATATGATAGCTTTGGACAAGAAAAAGAAGATGGCGAAATATCTGCTACTTGTTTCGTGAAAAAATATAAGATCTTGCTTGGAGTCCACAAAGAATGTATGATACTCCAATATATGTGAGCTCAACAAATAAACAAGTGAATTTGAAGTTTTTCATGCTGATAGATGTCTTGTACGTAAAAAAACTTGTACAAATGCAGAAAATGTTCATGATTATCGCTATTTTGTTGTAAAGTAAGCACTGTTTACACATCTTTGTCGATAATATTTTTTTCTTTTACTCATACACTTTTTTATATTTATGTATAGAGGCAAATCCATCTAAAGTGCATTCTAAAATACCAAGAATAAAGAACGATACCTGTAGTCATTCAGAATTTAATAATTATGATATACTCTTGTTTGTGCAAGAAATCGTAAATTGTTTTTTGGGTCCGGTACGAGTTATCCCTCAATCGGACGAAAAATATATTTCTTTTATAAAGTATCTTAAGGGGACGAGAATTAAATTGCGTGTTACTTACTTCTTTAAATGTTTACCATAATCTCTAGAAAAAGTAGCTTTTTACTTGGAACAGTGTCAAATTTTAGAGAACGTGTTTAGTCCGAATAATGTTCACTCATTAGAATAAATGAGTATGCTTAAGAGAAAAGACTTATTTCCCTACGAAAATGTGACGTTACATAAAAAACTCAAAGAGACTATACTACCTTCTCAGAGAAATTTTTAAAGTAGAATGTATGATGCACACATAACCAATAAAGATTATCTACACACTGTAACTGTATAAATATCCTTTAAAAACAAAAGCTTTAGCGAATATTTAGAGACCTACCTCAAAACTAATGTGCTTTCATTAACAGAAGTTTTTGAAAACTTGAGAAATAATTGTTTAAAAATATAAGTTGGATCTAGTTGTTAATTTTACGGCATCAGGCTTCACTTTCGCTGTTATGTTGAAATAAACAAAAGTAAATATATATGAGATTTTTTTACTTATGCCCAATTTATCGATTAATCGTCTTTTTATTGTCAATTTGACTGTATACAGATAATGATTTTATTCTGTGTTAAAAAGGGGTTTAGGGGTAGGTCAAGTACTTGCTGTAATCCATAGGCTGAGGTCAATTAATTTATTGAACATATGAATTACATGACAATTATCGAAAAGATAAAGTAGAAATATAGAAAGTTTATCTTGACATTAATAACTTTTACTGCTGGGCAATAATAAAAGCATTGTTTCGTAATGGTTTTGAGTGGGTTCGAAATATTGAGCAACTGTCTTATGATAATTATAAAATTTGTAGTAAAACCTCATATAGCCATACTTATGAGGTGGATTTAAAGTATTCAAATGATAATTATGATTATTATAAAGATTTACCATTCTGTCCAGAACATACAGCAGCCCCAGGGTTAAAGCACTCAAAATTTATGACAAAATTGTAAAAAGAACAGACAAACATAGTGCATTCCAAATTTCTCTATCAAGCAACAAGCCATGGATTACGAGACACTAAAGTCCATCGTGCTCTAAAATTTTGGCAGAGTGCGTTGCTCGTAGAATACATTGATCTTAATGGTGATAAAAAAAAAAACTCAAAATGTGAATAAAAAAATGTCTTTTAAACTATTTATTGATTCCTTGAAAAAAAAAAAATGGAAAACGAGAGAAAATTTATCGATTCTGAACTGTTAGATTGCTTGAATGTAATGTATGGGGTGTCTTACAGTTTGCGACCTGATTTTTATAGCAGCAATATAGCATATCAGTGTACTGAAGTTAGAATAAGAAAGCCTATATGTATATTAAACTTAGCGTCTCAGACTTATCTAAGACTCGCATATCGTTTCGATTATGACTAAATTTTCTTGAATTTACAAAATGATTATAAACCACTACATATTGATACACACAGAATGATATATGAAATGACAAACCGCGGTATTTATCAAATGATGGAAGCAGACAAAAGAATTTGAACTTTTAAAATATCTAGAAAACAATTAATCTTTGATGCTCTCGAAAAATAAGGAGGTGTTGGACGCATGAAAGACGAGTGCAATAGAAATATCATATTGAGGCTGCGAATTAAAATGTACAAAATGTGTAGGAACAAATAAAATGCACTGCAAAAATGGAAAGGTTGTTAAAATTAACGTTGTAAATGTTACTATTCAGTTTAAAGACTATTTTTACTGGATACACAATATTAACGACATTATACACTGACGGACAGAAAACGCAAAGATGGAAAAGAAGGCGAGAAAGATGAAGTAAAGAATTTTCAACAAAGAGCAAGTAAAGAGGTAAATAATAGAAAGATACTTTTGTTCAGCTAGTTCTCCAAAATAGAGAGACGAAAACGTGCAGCATCACGTTCAATGGTTATGTGGCAAAACTGTGCAGCAACACGATAAATGTCTACGTAACCAAAACAAAGACAATGTTGAAGTGACAAGTGAAAGGGCGTCAGTTGAGATGGTTGGCTGACTATCACCTAGGGAGCAGTAAACATTGGCGAATGACAGAGGAAAAAATAGAAAAGAAGGGCGGGGTAGAAATAGCAAAAAATTAGTGCGTCAAAATAAGATGGATAGAAGTTCAGTGAAAATGCACAAAGCAGTGAGGTTGGAAGCTTGTAAGACACTGCAACAGCCATCTAAGATCAGTTCGATTAACAACATCAGTCACTAAGTTAAGGTAACGATAGTTTGAGTCTTCCAGAAAAAGAGATTGTCGAATCAGACAAATCACAAGACAAGTTTAGAGTTGCCAGCAGAAAATCCATTGATAAAATTAAAGACTTGTTTCACAGAATAAAAATTGATAATGAATAAATAATTTTTTTACTCCATTTCCTTTTTTCCAAAACATCGAATTTTGATGTGTGCAAAGAAAAACAAAAGTTATCTGGAGTCTACTGACTATTTTACTCTTTACCACTTTTAGGTGATACATTTTTTTTATCACAAATTTTTAGAATAACTTTTTTCTTTTTGCGTAATAGACGGTAGATTTAGCAGAATTAAACTAACTGAGTACGAGGGGCCTTCTCCCAACGAAAAAAAAACAGCGAGATGGTGACTGGAGAAACTATCATGGCTACATAACTGAGAAAAGTCATGACCAGACTTATGGAAAAAGATGTTTCAAAAATATCAAATGTTTTTGCTGGAACGTGGCTCAAAGAGTTAAGCCACAAACAAAGTGGCTGTGTCCGAAGAAGCGATTCACTGTTTCACATTTTGCTCCAATAATACTGAATGAAATCGAATAAGATTTGAGGAATTAACTTAAAATTGATTACGAAATAGCGCTTAACTCTGGAAACTGCAGCAAAATAATGGTAAAATGTTTAAAAAAAATCTTTTTTATGAGCAATAGCGCCAAGGCAACACTGAGTTTGAATGTTTTTATAAGTAGCAAAAAACTTTTGAGAACAACAAATATGAGAGTCGAGCGCTATTCTATATATTTTTACTAGTGATTTAAACACTGTTTTGTTACAATCTAAATTGTAATTTCATTTTGAAACGTAAAACGGATAAACGGAAAAAGTATACTTCTTTCGTCCCAATTTGGTAAGATTTTTAAGTTTGGGCTAGGTTACACCAGTGCTCTAGCTCTCTTGACGACAACGACGACGACACGCATCAAATAACAGTCTGCTGCGCTGCCGTTGTTGTTGTGTTGTTGTTTAAGGTTAAATTAAATATGCTTGATCTGTTTCACATACTTCTATATAAATATATTTATTGCAATGTAAATTAGGATGAAGTAATTATGTTTTCCTCACTTCGATAATACAGTGTGACCTGGCCGTCTGAATTCGGAAGATTAGCTACATCGTATATAAAGGATCCTGTTACTGTTTGTATTTTTTGTGTATCATCAAGCATAATAGTGCTTAAATTAAATATTAAGATCACTTGTTTATTCAAATAACTGGCCTATACATGTATATATACATGTATGTATGTATTTGTGCAAAGAAGAAAACAAAGTTTCAGCAACCAAGTCTCATTCAATGCTAAGCATGGCCAGTACTGTTAAGCGGCCGACACGGTTGTTATCGCTCTAACTGGTACAGGTAAATCATATTTTTCCTCTATGTCCAGTGCTAATAACATCTATAAATTACAGTTCAATATTATGTTGTGCTTATGGTGAAAATTGTCTTAGGAAAAACTTTTGCATATCTTATACTTGATTAAACATTGATAATCAAGAAACTCTTAGAAGTAAGAGATCCTTTGGTTAGAGGTCCTATGGATTTAGTCATGGTGCCATTTTTACATATTCAGAAACAAGCTAATCAATCTTGGAAGACGTCAGTATAAACAACTCATGAGATAATATAATAGCATGATTGAATTAAAAAATTTTGGTAAGTCTTATGCAGATGACTATATTTAATTTTAGAGTATGCCTATTTGGTAAACGAAGCAGAAAAGAGCAACTCAAAGTATTTTCAGGTGAAGTTAAAATTGTTGTTGCCACTTCAGGAAAACCTAATGATCTGGACGAAGTGGAAATACAGATGTTAAATGTGCATTCTACTCCGGATAAAACTGATCGTATGCTGCGGACATGGGTTTCAAGGCACAAATCAAGACAACTTTGTTTGATGTCCGTTCTGATAGTCACTCTGCGTAATAACGACATAAATTTCTCGTATAATTGATATTCTTATGGAAAATTTAGGTAGAAATGAAGGAAATGTATATTCACTAGCTGGAACATGAATCATGCTACTGATTGTGTTGGATCAATGGATTTGACAGCTGTACTTTTAGTCACACAAATGATTTACATTATTGATAAGAGCATCAAAAAAATATGGTATAATTTACTATTTGTTTTTCGTCTTTCATGTATTCACTTAATCCTGGTGTATTTAATTATTATTTATTTAGTTACAGGAGTTTTTTCAATACATGTCCCTAGATGACAGAGCAATCATAGTTTTTCGAAAAAAAATGCATAGTTGACGATCTGGAAAACGATTTGGCTTTTCTGGCAAGTATTCATGATGATCGTGAACAGTCTGACAGACAACAAGCTATAGAAGATGCTAAAAATAGTAATGTGTGAGTAATTTTTTCCACTGATGTAGCAAGTCAATTGAGATTATACATGAACAAAAATTTCTGTA
>JAPYYV010000077.1:0-47036 GCA_030522625.1 Copidosoma aretas | reverse complement strand
CGGAGCTGCTGACTCTCTCTCTCGAGGCTGACCGTGCGAAGACGCGCATCGGTTCGCTGCTAACCGAGGAGTAGACGGAGCTGCTGACTCTCTCTCGAGACTGACCGTGCCAAGACGCGCATCGGTTCGCTGCTAACCGAGGAGTAGACGGAGCTGCTGACTCTCTCTCGAGGCTGACCGTGCGAAAGCGCGCATCGGTTTGCTGCTAACCGAGGAGTAGACGGAGCTACTGACTCTCTCTCGAAGCTGACCGTGCGAAGACGCGCATCGGTTCGCTGCTAACCGAGAAGTAGACGGAGACGAGCGCTCGAACTGAGCTCGAGCTCTCGTCCCCGTGAAACGCCAGGAGCGGGGCGCACGCACACGGCCATATGAGCGCACATACGTGCGACGAACAAGAAGAACAATACCAGCAACGGTATAATAGTCGACTCGTGTAGCAGCGAGGGCCCCCTCCAGGCACCTAATAGGGAAAACATACTCGCCCTGCTGCGAGGGTCACGAGCCACTGTCCATGCCACTACATATTTATTTTAACTTGAACAGATCCATTCAAGTTTAAATTATCATTCATGTTTTTCTTTAAATATCTTGGAATAACTGAGTTATCCCCTCCGGTAAATAAATATTTCGGTGAAAAACCCGTAGAGCTATGGATAGTGTTGTTGTATTCTCGAACACATTGTTCTGCGATGGTCGACCAAGGTTTGTTCTTGTTTTCATATATTTTGCAACGGATTCTATTTACCAACCTTCGGTTGGTTCGCTCATTCTATCTGTTTAAAAATGCACGGTCTATTGCCGTAGAAATGATTTAAATTTTCTTTTGTTTTAAATTATTTCGGAATTTTGTGGATTCTATCCCTGGATATTTATCCGTTAAAACTGTCTTTATGTTACCTTTAGTTTCCACCTTTTTCACAAGATTGATGAAATCTTGTGCTACCTGCGTTTTTGATGTTAAAATGAATGCGTATCGAGTCAATTGGTCCACCATTAAGTGTAAATATTTTTTTGGGGATCTATTTTCACTAAAACCTCCTATCGTATCTATTGATACTATCTCTAACGGTTTTATTGCTGGACCTAATTGTGATAACAAAACCTTAAAATTACTAAATCTCAATTTATTCTTTATGCATGTCTCGCAGGTCCTGCAAATGACTTTTATCTGTTTATTCATATTTTTAAAGTAAAAGATTGGTGTAATCGTTAATGACATTTGTTTGACTCCCATGTGACCTTGTGAATCATGCAGTTTCTTACGTACTGTTGTACCAAATTATTCCTTTAAATATACCTTCTCTGTCTTATTTAAGGTTTTGTACATAATTTTATCTTTGATTGTACAATGTCTATCATGAATAAAATCTTTTTGATCATCTAAAATATTTTTTAATGTTAAAAAATTTACTATTCATATAAAAATATTCATTATTATTGTTCTCTTCCAATAAGACTGGATTTGTTAAAAGACAAACAGCCTATTAATTATTTTTACTTGGATTATACTGAATATCAAATTCAAATAGTGAAATATAATTTAGAATATGTAAGAATTATGTGTCTTTACAGTTTTTATGTTCAAATTTTGTAAAGGTTGATGATCCGTATATATTTCAAATTTTTGACATATTAGATAATACTGCCAGTATAAAATGGCCTTTTTTGTTGCTAAACATTCAATATAGATTACTTTTTTTGTTTTCTGAGATGCACTAAGTTTGCGAGAAAAATAAAATACTGGCTTAATAGATCCGTCTTCCCGGGTTGCTTTAAAATTGCACCGACTTTCTCCAAACTAGAATCTGTTTAAATGAATATTGGCTAACTCAGATCGAATATTGCTAAAATTGGTGACGTACATAGGTACTCTTTAATTTGTTTGAAACTTTCTTCACATTTACTCGACCATATAAAATGAACATTTTTCCTTAAAAGATTGTGTAAGGGTTCTAGTTTAATCGCTGATCTGGGAATGTACTTTAAATAGAAATTTGCCTAAAAATTGTCTGATTTGTTTTCTCGTTTTTGGCGTAGAAAAATATTTAATCGCTATTGAACTAATTTTTATCGCTTTTATGCTATTGTTCGCTATTATATGTCCTAAGTACGTCTCTTTTTTTTTTGCAAAAGTACATCTTCCTAGATTTAGTTTTAAACCATTTTCTTGTAAAACTTGCAGTATTCTCTGCATGTGTTTCAAATGATCTGAATAGTTTAAAAAAAAAATCAAATGATAAGCTATATAATTTATGGCAAAAAAATCTAAATCTTTATTACTAATTATACTTGAAAAAATTCGTTGAAATATAGTCAGAGCTGATTGGAATCCAAAAAGTAAACATTTCCATTGCCATTGACCATGGTGAGTCACAAAGGCCGTTTTATATTTTTGTTTATCTCGTAAAGGAATAGACCAAAAGGCCAAATTGATGTCTACTTTTGAAAAGTAAATACACTTTTCTACACGTAATACAAGATCATCAATTCTAGGAAACGGTTATCCTTTCAGAATAATTATTTTATTTCATTCACGATAGTCAATACACAATCGTGATTTTTTTTCTCTTGCTTTTTATAAACCAGCGTAACTGGCCAGGCATATGGACTATACGACTCTGCCACAACCCCTGCATTTAGTAGGTTTCTTATTTGTGTCTCTATTTCTAGCCTGTCCAAAATAGAGCATTTATATGGTTTCTTTGAAATGTATTTGTTTTCGGTGAACTTTAAAGTTGCTTCAAAAATTTTTACTGTACCGATATCAAATTTTTCTTTAGCAAATAGTAAAGCATGTTTTGTAAAGACATCATTGAAATTAATACTTTCACTTTTATTTTCAAGAGTTACATGTAAACTCTAATTGACTTTGACATTTACATTCTTGGGAGTTAAATTCAAATTCTGACTGATTTTTAAATTCTCATTCTAACATAAACGAAACTCTTTGATACAATTGAAGCCAATCAACAAATTATCCTCAAATAAATCACTTTTAATAATCATAAGTAAAAATTGTTTTCGTATATTAAAGATTTACAAATCCACCGTTGCTATTTCATAGGCATCTACAAGCCCATTCAATGTTTGGAACGTTTCGATCCCGCTTATTTTGCTTGTTAATTGTAACTTCTTATAAGACTTGTAGCTCATTAGTGACACATTGGCTCCATAATCATATAGCGCAATTGCTTTATTATTATTAACTCGTACATTTACTTTTATCAGCGGGATCTTAATTCGTTTTTTGACTCTGCTGATTTTATAAGAGCTGGATTAGATCTGTTATTACATAGATTTTCCAGATAAAATCTATTCGCGTATCCAACTTTTTAGCAAATTCGACACAGTGCGAACTTTTGATTCTGTTTATTTATTCCTGACTCAGATTTTCTCGCGTTTAAGTTTGTGTTTATTGCTGGTTCAAGTTTTCGTCGTGTAGACATCAAGTTTTCAATCGTTATCACATCTTTCTTGTCCAAATGAGATCTAACGGATTTTGGAAAAGCCAGTACAATAAAATTAAATTGAGAATTTATGCTGAGTTCTGGATGGATGTTAATTAAAAGATTTCTCTTTTTAAAGCAAAATTTAAGAACGAACCACCCAACCAACGCAAAGAATAAGCTTTTTAAATTTCATGCCACGATGTTTCACCAAATGTATCTAAAAAAGATTTCTTCCAATAACCCCAAGGTTTCAACAGAGCACCAGTTTTGAATAAAGTTAAAATCCAATCTAAGGCAGGTCCTTCCACACATACTTTTAACGCTTCTGGAAACTGTGTTTCCGTTATGTTTAATCATTGGCATTCAAGAATAAGCAAATCTAACCACCACGATTAAGCATTTTGGTCTTAACTTTAAAATTTTTCGAGTATTATATTATTCGCGAAAAATTTGATTGGGTTATAATGATCAGGAATATGTAATGAGTTATCAGCCGCCTCTAAATAATAATCTTCAAACACAACATTACCTTTCTCATACAAGTATGACTTTCTTAGCTATTCTGTTAACGTGATTGCAATTCTTCTTGTCTTCCCTCTCGTCGTTAGGCTTTTTGTTGCTCCTATGATCATGGACAGTTTCACCAATTCTGAGTGTTTAGCAATGTCTTGACTCTCTGGTGGGAAACGAAAAACTTTCTTCTTGTCCCAAAATTTAAATGGTCTTTACTTTTACTATGCTGGTCTAACTATCCTGAGCTTCCGAAGATAACAGAAATTTAGCTTTAACATCTACCATCTTAATTGTTGATTTCTAAGTATCAAGCTTTGTTTTTAGCTTGAAACTTCGGATGGTTAGAAGATAGGTTGAATAACTCAGAATCAGACACGCGTTGATGCAGAAAATTAGCTGGAATATTAATAATGATAATATATAATTGCAAATGACAATACACAATATTTAAATTAAACCAATGTTCAGTTATTGATAACCTGAATCAACAATTATGTCGGTTTAGGTACTCAGAGCTTATAATTATAATTCAGACAGTTAAAACATATTGAGTACGAATATCTTGTGCGCTTGTAGCTAACTGCCTAGAATACGCAGATGAGGCGAGGCAAGAATAGTATTGAGGGTTTAGCTGGACGCTCGTAACGACTTAAGATAGTTATGAGTTACGCCAGCGACTAAGTTTGTGTGTGTGTTAGATACAACAAACTTATCTTTATAACTACTTTACTTATTTTTATTATTTGCAGTCAATGGCAAGTCATGGTCGTATCTTTATAACAGTCAATTTCAAAGATTGATTCTAAATTGTTTAAATTAAATAAATGCTATGTACAGTTTACTAAACAATTTTCGTCTTTACCATACGACTTTGGACGGAATTAACCACATTACTCAATAAATTATATAAATAGCTGAATTTGTAAAGATTTGCAGTACACTAAATCAAACTTTAAGTCAAACTCGTTTTGTCTGCAAGAAAACTATCTTACACTTTGATAAAATGTAGGACATGTGTAAAACTGACATTGATGGACGAAGCCTAAATTATGGTTTCTCAGTATTCATTTTTAAAGTGGGAGCTCGCTATCTTCTCCATTGTCTGATATTTAAGATACATCATAACCGCTATCATCCTCGCAATCACTTTTAATACTTCCATTATTATTTTGTGTTTCGTCGCATGTTGGACTGATTTGCTCGTGCTGTACTTTGTCGAACTCTGCGGAATTGCTTGGTACATTTATATTAAATATTTCGGCATTACTACAGTTTTGTCCTTGACAATTACGACACAAAACAGTGCAAATTAGGCTATATTCTTTGCAATTACAAAGTTTTAATTTGCACCCTTTCTCGTAAATGCAACAGATTTGTCGTAAAACGTCATCCGATATGAGGGGAGTGCCAGATTTTTTTGATTGCAGACAAAAAGTGGAGATACTCCAGCCCCAAATACTTAGGTCAATATCATTTTTACACCATTTTTGAACGTGATGGTAAGTTCTGTATAAATGTTCTCGGGCTAATGCTTCTGTGGGGGTAATTTTTCGAGTTTAAAGCTTTTTGATGCTGTTCCTTTTTTAAATAATAATATATATATAAAGCACAGATCATTTAATCGTATCGATGCATTTTTAGAACTCTATATGGCAGCGAATAATTTTTCCTCACATTCATGTATTGTAATTGCACTGGCAATAGTATCATACAAACATTCCATTAATGAGTGCCGTTTCGTATTATTGTTTAACAGTTTTACAAATTCGTTCCTTACCTAATTGTAAAAACATGACGTCGTATCTGAGCTGGTAAAAGGATAAATAAAGATTATACTTTTGTTTAAAGTGGTATTTATAAAGCTCCATGCATGAAATACCTTTTCTCCCACTTTCCCTCGTCCTGGTTTTACAAACTATATTTTATCCTTCTCTGCTGTAAACTGTGTTAACAATACGAGTAAAGCGAAGTCTTGTTCCATGATAACAACATTTTCATGACATCTTAGATAATTATTGCCGGTAGACACGATTAGAACATTAGAATATCATTCTGCTACTGCAGTTGTAAAACCATTATTATTTAATTTAATGCAAAGCATATTTATTATCAGGAGCATTCCGATACCATGCCTAACAGAGAGTTTGGAAAGGCGCTAAGAGTCGGATTCTTGTCAATCACTTTTTTTAAAGGTCGCGTTTCCTACACTAATCGCTAAAAAATTATGATCATGGTAATACATAAAAAATTCACGCCAGCCTAATATGTACTAACAAAATTCAAGTACAATGTATAAATTAGTAGATACACGTGTGTAAGTATAGTACGCACTGAGAGGTCTAGTGTATGAGCTAGGTCAATTTTTTTTAATCAGAGCCAATATTTCGTCTTATTTCGTCCAGCTTTTCTAAATCGGTTGGTTATACTTTTCTGTACGATCACAGGAAGCTGAGATAATCATGATTTTGGTAGCACGCATGATTTGAAACAAGTGAGCTCATTTTCTGGTGGCGCTCATCCACACTACACCCCCACGCCCACGTCGGCCGTCAAGAGGTGTTACAATAACATTGTTGTAGCAACAAACTGCGCGGATGAAACACGATGCTTCATTTACCCAACAAAAATAATAATGTTAAACTTAAATCTCTATAAATTTGAGCTCTCTATGTTGTTAAATGAAGCCTTAGGGATAATAAAAAAAATATTATGACCTATCCAAATGTTTTTAGGCTTATTTAATATATATTTTAAATACCTACAACTTGTTTAATTAAGGTATTATCATATATTCTTTGGAAAAAATAGTACAATTAAAAAACAGTCTGAAACTTTATCTTCCGTACTTCATTGGTAAATTAAACAAACGCTTACACATTTTTAGTTGTTTAATTCTAGGTACAGTAGTTGTCTATACTAAGAGGCAATCAACAACGTTGATAAAACAACTTTGTAATATTTTTTGCGCAATTACCCTCTGAAACTGGTCTAATAGGCGTCTGTTGTTCCTACTATCTATCATCCGTCATACAACCCTTAACCATGCTAGTTCTATGAGCAGAATTGTCTTGTTTATCATGTGGGTCACGGTCGTGCAGGAGGTAATCGAAGACAACATGTTATTTATTATCAAGCTTGCTTGTTGAATTTGTCAAAAAAAGTTTTGATAAATTAGGTTTGTAATAAATCAGGTTATCATTTGCTCACGGTAAATTAAAGTGTAAATCATCTGGATTGAAAAATTTCAGAATCATTTCTAATTAAAATGATTAAAAATTCAAACAGAGTAATTTAAAAATATAAAATCTAGATTTTTTTTACCTTAATACGTGACTGTAGTTAATCATAAAGAATATGATAGAAAATGAAAGGGTGGTATGACTACCACCTCTCACTAATGCACTATTTGTATAGCAGTGCATGTTTGTGTTATGTTTTTGGAGTATCGTAATGTTTATATGGGGCTATCTGTGTAAAACTGGACAAATAAATGTTTTCTCTTTTTCTTCTGGAAATCAATAGTCTAAAAAAAAAACATTTATGTAACCATTTTAGATTATTTCACACACGTCACTCATTTTCGTAAAAGTAACAAGTTAAAAATTAATATTTGAACCAGAAAGTTGTGCATCCTGTGGAAAACCTGAATATGATAGAAAAAAATTGCAAACTGTTAGTGTTTTTCCGTCAAATTCAATTTAATATTTTTTTTTTTTAACCAAGACAGTATTTTTCCTTACTTCCTGGTTGTTAAAATTTATAATTACTTCTGCCAAATAAATAACATTTTTTTCTTTGATCCATTCTTTCTTCACGGTAGTCTGAATACATAATGAAAGAAAAACCGATGTAGGAGCTAGAGGTTACTAAAATCAAGTGTAAAATTGATTTAAAAAAAATTTTTTTAATGTGATATGTCAGCCAACATCTTTATTGAAGAGATATTGCAAATTATAAATATAGTTATAATTTATATAAATCTTAGTCAAAAATTTTAAAAATAAAACTTTCATACAAAAATTCTCGCTATTTCCCAAAAAATTGTTAAATTCTAATACCTTATGAGTTCAGATCATAATTTGAAGATTATAAGTTTATTTTTAGGAGATGGAGCCATTTACGAAAACTTTGCGATTGACACTTTAAACTTAAAATTTTGTATGAACTATGATTGTATTTCCTGTGCATAAAGTGTATAAATTACTAAAATGTTACATACATATAAAAATTTCAATTTTAAATTTATTACAACCAACGACATTTTTTAAATAAAAAATTTTCTGAATTGCACAATCCAGTAATAAATTGTTAAATAATAGTATGTTTAGCGAAATTTTCGTACGTTGCGTTATTTTCGAGTAAAAAGTAGTAAACTTCGGAAAATGGTCTGAATTCATGACTATTCGAAATTTACTAACATTTTTCTAGGTTAATATTAGCAATAAAAGAACTTTTGCATGAAATATTTTCACTATTCAATTTTATGTAGAACGATACTTTATTCTTCCATCTGCATATTCTGTTAGTTACAGAAATTTAGTCCGCTAAATTAAATTCGTTTTTCTAAATTATATCAGTATGATACCTAATTTGTAGTCAGCGATCTTGATTATGACACGATACGCTCTGATCACTTTTCCTCTTATATGACAGATCAGTATATAATATGTGCTCAATATCGAGAGATATGGACTGTATTTTTTGAAGAAAATGTTGCTTGAACTGGATGCGGAAAGAGTGGGAAGGAGCTTGAGGCCAAGGCAAACAATTTTAAATACACCATCACCTAATTAAAACAAAGATGTGTATGATCAACAGCAAAAAAATACACATCCATCACAATACTTTTACCCGAAAATATAGTGCTATCACAAAACAAAATAACAGATGGTGCCTTCTTTTATTCAATTTATAAGATAGCATTTAATACTATACAAATATTGATTAGTTTTAAATAAAAGAAGATATAGGAGTTACACAATACTACTGCAGAGGTAGAACTTTAATAGCGTTAATAATTAATCCAGTAAACTCAAGAGCGTGTTACATTGTGTGAGCGATCGTTGCAGACTGGCGCACGATGGCAGCATGTAAAACATGCTAAGTGTGCGCAGTGATTGGTGGCTACGCAGGGCCGTAGGTCGCACGCTATTGGATACCATTATTGCTAACCACTATCGTGCGTAGATCTAAACGGTAAACGGTAGACTGTGCTAAGCAGAAATGTTTTTACTGGTTCGGATCGTTCTTAGCGCTAAATTATAGTCTAAAAAACCTGATCATGAGGATGGACAAGTATCTGCCCAAACACTTCTTTTACATCGGTGGTAAGCACAAATTTATAAAATGGCTATTTTCAAATAATTTTAATAAGATTATGAAGCAAGTTTGATCCTGAATGCGAAATATAAGTAAAACAAATTTTTACTTGATCTTTAAATGAGCCATTATATAAAACCGGCAGCTTTAAAGTGCCACTGTTTGTCTTAGAAACACCATGAAGCGGCAAAATCTGTATAGTAAGCTCAGGCTCAGGAGTTTTCCTCATAAGCTCCAAAACTAGGTACTCGGGCATAAATGTATTAAAGACACTGTGCAACTCTGAGTCTCTTTTAAATCATTGCTCTAGTCACTTATACATAGTCAGTGATGCTTGGTACCAGAACTCTCAAGCAGCCCTTAGGTCATCTACGGCAGTTTTAAAGGGCTAACAGACCAAACAACGACCATCAGGTGGCCTGAGGCTGGTAGTAGAGAAATAATTCTCAGAGTCGTCAGGACTAAGCACGGGCTATGATATAGGCTCCTCAACCGACCAAAATCATTGTAGAAGGTCACACACACTGGAGTCTTCAGTGACATGGAAAGTCACTGAGCTCTTCAAATTTGATGACGACGAAGCTGTAACTAGACCAGACAAAGCCAATCAGGTTTAGAAGACAAAGCTATGGGCTGACTACCATTATCTATTTTTACTAAATTATTTACAATTGCAGCATTCACAGATGCGTCAAGCAATAATTCTATCTTATCCAACCCGAAAAATTCAGGATTAGCCAGTCCTAGGCCTTCTTAATAAATAAAATTACCTAATACTTGGAAAACTGGCAGTTCATAGAAGTCGATCCTAAAAGCCTCAAAGCCTTAAAGCCTCAACTTCCAAACTAGAATTGGAATTAAAGAAAAATTGAATCACGAATTAAATCGACCGTCTTACGTTCACAACTCTATCTGTAATACTACCCAGTAAGATATAAGTACCTCAGCTATTAAAATTTAATACGTTACAATGGGACTTAGAAATAAGCAAATATAGCGAGCATTGATCAATCAATGCTTTTACCTTGAGACTCAAACCACTCGTCGTCTTATCTGTGTTCTTATTAGAATTAGACACATCTCTGTGTGTAAATGTATGCCTTTTATAACATTTCAAGCAACTATATTCGAAAAAACCCCTATTTTGTCTATGCTTACCAAAACAATTTAGGCAAGTCCTTTTACATTCAACCTAACTCTTTTTTTCATTTCTGTTTTTTATTAGAAATTATCGCATTAACGCAGTCGATAAGCTTAATTACAGAACAAACATTAGGATGTATAAGCATTAGCAGATAAGGTAGAATTCTTCTGCTTGACCAAAGATCAGATTAAGATTTATTAGCCATATTCTTTAGTTCAGGATTGCTTGTGGCTCTCCTAACAGAGGCTTTTAATGATATTATTTGTACAGTTATAAAGTCATGTAATTGGTTTATAGTGGTAGCATTGTCAAGATATCCTAACTGTTTTTTTTCATCTTCAATTGTATAGAAATCAAATTTATTAGTAACCAGAGCAATAAATGTAATTATCACCCATCTGCCTCCCTATAAGTACAAAAGTTTCAAGAGGGCCTAGCTTTTTTTGGATATGCACTTCATATCAATACAAGAAAAATATTTTATGTGCTTAGTACTAACGACTGTGCTGGTGCAAGACGACACAAATCGCCTTTGGTTGTCGCAAAACGTAACCATTGTGTCCAAGGCCTGCTAATAATTTTCTTCTGTAAGTAAAATGTGTTTACATAAGTCAGACGCATTACCGCTACTCATTCTCAAAACTCAAGGCTATCGTCAAATATGCACCATCCTTAAATACAATATTTGTAAAGTAATTATGTCGCTTATCAAGAGATTTTACATGTAGAATAGCAATGATAATCATCGTAAACTACTTAAACGCGTCCTGACGTGCTGCAGCCGAGACACAACTTGACCCTATATTATTTTGGAATTGCCAAGCTTTTTAAATTTGTTAAAAGCATTTTTTATGTTAGTGGAAAGGCCATGTTGCGTCAAATAATATGCCTTCATGGTAAGCAAAGGTTATCTACACCTGCAAGTGACGAGAATAGGTGTGGTCAGTCCCAAAATTGTAGTTAATCTTTTAGGGCAAGAACTAACACCCACAATATGTCGTGCGACGTTTCGGCAACTGGTGCGCTGCTCTCATGAGGCATTTATGAACAATGGAGTAAATACACAATTTGTTTTAACACAAGATTTTTTGGAGTATATTGAACAATTTGACAAATCTAAAACACAACAAAAACAAATATAAATAAGTCAGTGTAATAAAGAATAAAGCAAAGTACTTAATGTTTAGAAAGATTAATAAAAAAAACTAGGCAGGGCATAGTACTGTCTCCATCGCCAGTCAAAAGTATGATGAGTGCTGATTAGACAGTTAAATGTGCAAAGCGGTTGAAGAGACTTATTAGTCGTTTTATTTGTTTTGAAATATTTGTTTGCATATATGACTAAGATGCTCAGTATCCTCCTGCTGATTATTAGTATTATTTGTATTCATGATGAAAAACCTTTCAGATATAAAGCGCTTCTTTCTATTGTTTTCAACAACTAAAATTTTAGCTCTATTAAATCAAAACTATGATTAAATTCGGAAGCGCGCAGTGAAACCACTGAATTCGGATCATAGCTTTTCTTATATACATTGATACGTAAATTTAACTGTCTTTTGGTTCCACAAATGTATTCAGCTGTGCAATTTCAACACTCAAAGCCACATACAACACCGCAGTTATCCATCTTTTTTACTTCATCTTTTCCTAATGTTACTATGTTAAGAAGACTATTAGTTGCTAATGGAACTAATTTTACGCTAAATTTTTTTAAAAAAGATCTTGTTTTGTTAAGTAATTTATCCTAAAAACGTTTGAATGGAAAATTAGTTTGTTGACTATGTATATTGGTATCAACTCGATAACTATGTTATCCTTGAAGATTATTTTTCTTTTTATTAGAGAAAAGACGTTTTTTTATATATGTATTAATATAAGGTAGTGAATCGTCGTTCTCGCATAGTATACTCTTAACAATTTTAATATTTTCTGAGTAAAAAATAGGGTTTGATAATAATACCGCTCTATCGACCAAATTGTATACAATGTTTATTTTAGTCTTCGCTGGATGATAAGACTCAAAAATAACTGTTCTATTGCTAGAATTCGGTTTTCTATCTTAATCAGTGAGTATTATATCTTTTTGATTTATCAAAGTTAAATCCAGAATATTTATTTTACCGTTTTTTTTCCTTTTGTATGTTCATTTAATTTAGTTGTCATAATTGTTGAAAAGTTGAAGTATAGTCGGAATCATATCAGATATTAAACACATTATTGAATCATTTACATATAGCTTCAAAAATAGTGGATTGTAATTATATTTATTGTTGAGTTCAAGAAAATAGTCCGTGAACAAATCATGCATAACTATTTTAGCAAAAAATGGTGATAGTGGTGATACTATTGGTAAGTCTGATATCTGTTCATAATAGTTACCATCAAATGAGAAATAAATGTTGTCAAAAATTGAATAAGTAATGTGTATGATTTTATGGAAAGTAATGGAGCACTTACAGAATATTAATAGTAAACGTCAAGATTTTTTGGACTCAAAATTACAAAGTTACCCATGGAGTAAAGAGCTACAAACAGATCCTGTACGGTATCTCCTGCTAGACTTTAGTTTTTGATACGATGTAGAAGAAAAGATGTAGCTCCATCGTACATCTAAGATAAGTGTAAAAATGTCGACAAAACTATTTTACACAGTAGATTGGGCAAAAGATTGATCTTTAATTACAAAAATTGACTTTTGTGTCAATGACTTAATTCTGAAATTAAATATCTAAATATACACATAAACTTCTTTAAAACTAGATTAAAAGAATTGAGAATCAGTATTAGTAATACTTTGTTAAGAAAAACGGTAAAAAAACAATTTTTATATCAGTTGACGAGAAAAGCAAGAAAATACATAAAAATCTTGTAAAAAAATGAAAATATAAACATAAACTTGCATATAAAAAAAAATGGGTAAAAAATCTTACACAAGTACCCATTTCAAAAAACATTATCGATGTTGTAGCTTTGGGACCAAAATTTAATTTTAAAACTTCCACCCTTAATAAACATGATAACGTAACTGTGGTAAGGAATTGAGAACGTGGTTTGGAAAAATGTTAATTGGATAATATCATTAAAAACAAACTAATAGGACGCATTAGTAAATGTATTTGTAGCTATGTTTCTCTAAATGTTATACTGACTAAAAAAAGAAGACATTTTTGAAAGAGTTTTAAAAGAAAAATTTTTATAAAAAATAATAGAAACATATTGTTTACGTAAGCCGATAAGGCAGTGTGACAGTTTGTTCTGAAAAAGATACATATAAAAAAAAATATTCAATTGCTAGATGATACTACCACGTACATAAAAATAAGCAAATATCCTCTAAAACAGTTACAAAAACATGTATATGACCTTTTAAAGTATTTGAACAAAAGTGACTATTTAACCCATAAGCTCAATGATTTACAACCTTTACAAACACATACACAAAAAGCTAAAGCATATGTGCTCCTGAAAATACGTACACTTAACATCCCTTGACGTTTACTCCTTAACAACACACAGCTTGAAAAATTCCTACCAACTCATTGCCATAATTAGTAATGTATTCATCCTGACTGACCATTTGTTAGTCGCGTTTGATGTTGTCTCTCTCTTTACAAATGTTTCTCGAGAAGCTGTCATTAAAAGCTTGGAGAAACGTTTACCATAAATGTTTCGTAAGGGCTTCATTCCTTCCCATAAAATCATACACGTTACTTATCTCGTTTTTGACAACATTTATTTCTCATTTGATGGCAACCATTATGAACAGATATCAGACTCCCTAATAGGATCACCACTATCACCATTTTTTGCTGAAATAGTTATGCCTGATTTGATCACAGGCTGTTTTCTTGAATTCAACTATAAATATAATTACAATTAATTATTTTTGAAGCTATATGTAGATGATTAAATTATGTGTTTAATATCTGATATAATTCCGACCATACTTCAACTTTCCAACAATTATGACAACAAAATTAAATTTACATACAAAATGGAAAAAAACGGTAAAATAAATTTTCTGGATTTAACTTTGATAAATCTAAAAGATATAATACTCACTGATTGGGATATAAAACCGAATTCCAGCAATAGAACTGTTATTTTTTAATCTTATTATCCAGCGAAGACTAAAATAAACATTGTATACAATTTGGTCGATAGAGCGGTATTATTATCAAACCCTATTTTTCACTCAAAAAATATTAAAATTGTTAAGAGTATACTATGCATGAACGACTATTCACTACCTTTTATTAATACATATATGAAAAAACGTATTTTTTCTTATAAAAAGCAAAATAATCTTTAAGGATTACATAGTAATCCAGTTAATACCAATATACATAGTCAAAAAACTAATTTTCTATTCATACGTTTTCAGGATAAATTACTTTACAAAACAAGATCTTTTTTAAAAAAATTAAGCGTAAAATTAGTTTCATTAGCAACTAATAGTCTTTTTCACATAGAAACGTTAGGAGAAGATAAAGTAAAAAAGATGGATAAGTGCGGCGTTGTATGTGGCTTTTAGTGTCAAAATTGCACAGCCGAATACATTGGTGGAACCAAAAGACAATTAAATTTGCGTATCAATGTATATAAGAAAGGCTATGATCCGAATTCAGTGGTTTCACTGCGCACTTCCGAATTTATTTATAGTTTTGATTTAATAGAGCTAAAATTTAAGTTGTTAAAAACAATAGAAAGAAGTGCTTTATCTCTGAAAGGTTTTTCATTATGAATACAAATAATACTATCAATCAGCAGGAGGATATTGAGCATCTTAATCATATATGCAAGCAATTATTTTAAAACAAATCGAGCGACTAAGAAGTCTCTTCAACCGCTTTGCACATTTAACTGTCTTATCAGCACTCATCATACTTTTGACTGGCGATGGAGGCAGTACTATTACCTGCCTAGTATCATTTATTAAACTTTCTAAACATTAAGTACTTTGCTTTATTCTTTATTATACTGATTTATTTATATTTGTTTTTATTGTGTTTTAGAATTGTCAAATTGTTCAATATACTCCGAAAAATCTTGTGTTTGAGATAATTGTCTATTTATTTATTTGTTAAATAAAGCCTGATCAGGGCAACGCACCAGTTGCCGAAACGTCGCGCGACATATTGTGTGTGTTAATTCTTGCCCCAAAAAATCAAATACAATTTTGGAATTGACATCATGGAGGGCGATATAAGGAATGATAAGGTGTATTCAGACTGAAGAATATATAAGTAGATCGAACGTCTAAAGAAAAAGGAACATATGCTATTATTCATTTCAAAAAGCTTGGCAATTCCAAAATGGCAAGGGATCAAGTTGTATCTCGGCTGCAGCACGTTAGGACACGTTTAAGTAGCTTACGACAATTATTATTGCTATTCTACGTGTAAAATCTCTTGATAAACGACATCATTACTTTACATATAATGTGTTTGAGGATGATGTATATTTGATGATAGCCTTAAGTTTTTATAATGTGTATCGGCGATGCGTTAGACTTAATGGAAACCATTTTCCTTACAGAGCGAAATCATTTGCAGGCCTTGCAGACAATGGTTACCTTTTGCGACAACCAAAGTCGAATAATGTCGTCGTACACCAGCACAGTTTTTGTAACGTCGATGCTTAAGCTTATTCTATAAATTTAGATATTCATCAGGAAATATAATTAGGTCAATAATCAAAACCATGTATTTTCTATCATCGTAAAATAACTTACGTACTAAATTGAGAGCAAAAAATAAAAGTTGGACTGTGAGTTCGTTTAGATTCAAATTTAATCTATAAATATTATTACTAAGTCGATTGTCTTATTACTGTTGTACTTACTAGAACATTAAAATTAGCTTAACAGGGGCTAAGCCCAGATAGAAATCAATAGCAGAGCAGGCTGGCTTCATGGCGCGGGTGGCTCGCGGCAATAATAGCAGCAGCAGGGCGAGCACGAGGTGGCCCGCAATAGAAAGACCCACAGCAGCAACAGTAGCAGTGAAGCAAGCATGAGGTAGCCTGCAACAGAGAGGCCCGCAGCTGCAACACCAGCAGCAGGGCAAGCACAAGGTAGCCCGAAGCAGGAGGGCCCTGCAGCAAAAACGCTTGTAACAGCAACTGCAGCAGCGGGGCGAGCACAAGGTTGCTTGATTAGAGAGAGGGTTGCTTATCTCACACTGAGCACCAACAAAAATTGAAGACGTACTAGCAGTAAGGTCTAAGGGTGCGGTGAATTCCACAGTAATGTATACATGCTGTGATACAGATAGATGTCCAGTGGGCTGGCATGCTAGCCGTGTCCACCTGTTCCTTGTCGAGAATAAGAAGTAGCCGAGTGAGATAGCCAAAATGGTTGACTTTTGCGCACGCACGTGACCTCTGGCACGAAAGCAAGAACTTATTACTAACCCCAATTCGGTTCGAAATACCATGTTTAGTATCAATAAAAGTAGACATTTATGATTAAAGAATAGGTTGCTTGAGTCAGATTAGGAAAGAGTGGGTAGGAGTTTGAGGCCACGGTAAAGAACTTTGAATACACTTGCACTTGATTTAAACAAAGATGTGTGATTTTTTTTTTGCAAAAGAAGAATAATATTTATTTGTTTCAAAAATTTGTTGATTACCAGAAATTTTTCATCTGGAACGTGACCTGCCATCGATAATCGTGTTCAGCAGGCAACAATACATTAGAAAACTTTGGTCAGTCCGTTCCAATAGACAAGGCTACGGGACCCTACCTGGCGCCTAAACTAATTTTGATTGGTCGGATGACGAGCAAAGAAGAAATTCAATGTAATAAATAGATGGATACGTAATAGATGTGATTGTAACTTTACTACTGTTATTGCATTTGATGAATATAAAAAGCGTAATGTTAACAACCCATCGGTTGGTGTATTATGGTCATCACTAGATGGAAATTACATTTTACACACAAAAGCATTGCATTTATAGATTTTCAGATAGAAAATCCCCATGGACAGTATTATATGTCTTGTTATATCATTTTGGCCTTGTACATAGATGCTTCAAAAATACCGCTTCATCTATCCCCTTGTATCTATCCAATTTAAAAAAATTGCTGTATTACAGTGCAAGCTGGGCTGTCCATACAGTATACAGTATTTCATCGCTAACCGTGCTACATAGTGCATTACTACAAAAATCAAAGATAATGGTCTAATTGTTACCGTATGCCAATAAATATGCAGGATCTTAATATCATGCAAAATTTATCTCCCGATGCACATTAAACATACAAAATTATTTACCGATGGTGCAACATGTACAAATACAACACTTTAAGGGAGAAAATCTTTAATAGACATTCAGTTCTTAAAGCTATGCTTCTTATGGCATGCTTTAGCTTCGGCGCTGGGGGCTGACAAAGAAAAACCGTAACGCTAGCTGAAATTTAATACCCGACCTCCCGAAACGAGAAAACCCATGTTGAAGGGGTCGTGTATAAAATTCCAGCCAACGGGACAGGAATTTAATACAGGACCCCCTGACATAAGAAAACGTATGTCAGAGGGGTCTGATATTAAATTTCGGCCAGTGTGATACTGGCAAAAACTCAATACTGAACCCCCTGACATAAAAACACCCAAGTTGGAGGGGTCGGGTAGGAAATTATATTTCGTATTGAATACGTCTTTGCTACATGTATTACAGAAGCAGTATTTATCTTGTAAAACTAATAACTTAAAAATGAATAAACAACAATTTTTTCAAAACAGGATGTTCTTTCTATAATAAAGTAAGTTACTTGTTCATAGAGTAGGACTATTTATGTATTAAAAAATTATTTTACAACATTGTCTAATATTTCAGCAACCTTATGTTGTGATTATATCGCCCTTAAAATGGTAATATGAGGTTGCCGAAATATTGGACAATTTTTTAAAATAATTTTTTAATAATCACATAGTCCTGCTCTTTGACCAACTTCCTTGATTTATTAAGGATTCTTATGGACATTTCATTTGTACACTTATGTTTTGCGAGGTATGCGTCAACCGAGCTGATGTCAGGTTGCTATGTTTTTAATGGATGATGATGTTTCCTGCCTCTTTATAAGCATAGCTTCTCCCGGCAGTCCCACAGCTCCTTTGTTTTTTTGAGATCTAACGCCTTCTCTTAAAAAAATTGCAAGTAAAGAAGTGAATCAGTCTACATATTTGAATTATGTGACAATTTATATTCCTTAAATTTACACAGTCAGGGCTGGAAAGGTATAAAATACGTAGATGGTTGTATTTACAGTGAGTGGCTATTAAACCATTGTACAGATAACATCGATGCAAAAATAGGTTTGCGAGCTCTAAGGGCATAAACCAGCTTATTTATAACAATATCATTTATTATAAAGATTGTACTTTGAATGTAAAAACATATTGGGAATGTATGCACAACAAAACCAGAAAATTTCTATGTCGTGTGGTATCTGAAAAAAATAGACTTATTCGACACACTGTACACAATCATGTCAACGATTCATTTAATATAGAAATAAAAGGAAAACAAAAATATATTAAAGAAGTAAAATTGAAATCAAAAGGTCACTATCCTGATATAGTACATTTATGGTACAGCGCAATTAAGAAAGTATGTGAAACATAAATATAACATTTATGATCAGCAAAAGCACAATAATTATCGATTCAGAGATATAAAAACAAAAAAGTTTTTTATGCTTGAACAAGACTCACAGTCGAAAAATCTGTTTTGGAAAGCTGGGGAATCATCTTTGCACTAAAGTAAAGACAATCCATCAAATAATACACTAAAAGTAAAAAAAAAATATAGATCTGATGGTCGGGAAGATCCTTATGTTTCAGTAGATCGTCTCTAAACCTTAACAACTAACAAGCCACTGAATAATATGAGGTGCTAAAACGAGATAAGTTAAATCATTTATGAACTCAAAGATGCTAGTAAAATATAATAATTCAAATTATTTAGTGTGCACAAGGACATAAAACTTGATCAAATGCGGTAAAAATATGATGTCATACGATTAAATAGCATCGAAATACGATCAAAAACAATAAAATACGATCAACTACGATGAAATTACGATCGAACACAATCAAATGATAAATATACAATTTAATTCATTTACAATACGATTAAAATATGATGGAATATAATCAAAAGAAGATCAAAATTTGATGAAATGTGATTAAAATACGATCAAAGTATGATGCAATATACTAAAATAAGATCAAAAAGCTTTATAATACGATCAAATACCATCAACGACAATCGAAATACAACCAAATACGACCAAATTCTTTCCAAATACGAGCAAAATGCAATCAAAACACGATCATATACTATAAAAATATGATAGAAATACGATCAAGTACTATCAATATATGATCAAATACGATTAAATACGATAAAAACACGAGAAAAATACGAGAAAAATCCGATCAAAATACGAACATATACATTCAAATACCATCAACTACGATCAGAATACGATCAAAACACGATCTAAATAAATTAGCCAAGATATCGTAACACCGCAATAGTAAGTTTTAATGGTAATAGGGGACCTGGAACTCCCTGGGTGGCATATAGACAATATGGTAATAATGTCACATACATTAACAGCTTTGACGATTTGCCACTACCTTTAAATCAAATGTTGTTCTCAGGAGTTTATCTGATTAAGTACAACCGTTAAAATTTTAACATTTTTATTGTTACGAATCCGGCTATGTGTGTTTACGATTCTTGTCAAGAAGGTTGTCAAAAAGTTGATAAGGTAGTTTCATGGTCAGAAATCATAAATTCGCTCTTCAGCAGTCATCAAAAAAATTTTGACGCTAATTCTGTCTCGTACTTCTTCTATATTGGAAGCTCAGTATTTACCGCCTATTAAGTCATCGCCAAAAAACAAATACGTTCTTGGCTTATTAAAACTCTTAACGTTTAGTTTGATTCTAAAACAGTACAAAAACCATAGTAAATCTTACGTAGGTAATCGAGTAGCTAAATTTACAACAGGTTCCTACGAAATCCGAGATATAAAGTCTTTTTAAGTTAATATATTAGAACCTAATGATACAAGTATTGATAGAAAACTGAACAATAATACACCTTGCGGCGTTATAACGTGTTACTATAATTACTATTCTACAGGGGCATTAGGATTTCGAAAATTAATTGCCGAGTGTAATATTTTCTGCCATTTTTCCCTGTCTTTGGCTACATCTAGCCACGACTTATTACTTACCTTATCCATTTCTCTAAGACTTTCCAGCACTTTACCTTCCCGTCTTTGTTTCTTTCTGCCAAGTTGGCTAGTTCCTTCTGGTTTGACTATCATGATTCTATTCGCTGTTCTTTGCATTTTTATCCTAGCAAAGTGTCTAGCCCATCGCAGTCCACGGGCTTTTATTACTCAGCCACTGCTTGGGTCCCCATATAATTACTCGATCTTCACATCATGAAAAATCCTTCATTCCGCGATGACTTTGTCCCTTTTGCCCCAAATATTTTTCTAAGTACTTTATCTAGAATAATTAGAATTTTCATCTTTGCTTTTATTATTGCCCACGTTTTGCTTTCGTACCATAAGACCGTCATTATAATCGTTTTATACATACGTTTTTTCAGATATTTTGAAATAAGTCACGATTTTCACAATTTACTACCTCCATGATTACAAGCGCTTTCTGATCGTAATCTCTGGTTAATCTCGTCCCGGAAATCATTAGTATCATTATAATTAACCCTAAAATATATAACTATGAAACTCTCTCGAACGATCTTCCCCCTACTCCTAATGTCGTTGCACTCGGATCATTTACTCTACTGTTTATCATGTATTTAGTTTATTCTTCGCTGATTTCAAGTCCTACCACTCACGCTTTTTTAATCAATTTTTCTGTGTTCCGTATTGTAACTTCTTCGCTGTCACCCAGCATATTTGTATCGTCCGCGTATCCCAGTATTTGAGTAGTCCCGCTTAGAGTTATCCCAAATTCATCTTTCCAAATTATATTCAACATTTTCAATCCAAATTAAACAATAATAGAGATAACGCGTCCCCTTGTTCTAACCACTCGTGTATTTTACACGTTTGGGGAAATTCGTTCTTAACGCGAACCCTCCCTCTGCTGTCTTGGATTCAAACGCGTATCAGAGCTACTATTCTCTTCAAAACCCCAAAAGGTACCCAGATATTGTATATTTTTCATTGATGATTGCGTCTAGCGCTTTTTAAAGTCTATAAACACTTGCCCGAATTGCTTGTTAATCGTATATTGGTTTTTTATTATTCGTCTGATTGTGAATATTTAGTAAATAGTTGATCTGTTACGTCTGAATCCATATTAATAGTCCTTATGATATCTTCCGCAAAGGGAGTTAATCTGTCCAAGAGGGCATTAGATAGAACATTACAGCGGGGCAGCAGTAATAAAACACCTCTGTAATTATTGCAAACGGACTTATCCCCTTTTCTTAAAATCGGAATTATGCCTGATTTGATCCATTCTATCGGCATTTGTTCATTTCTTCAAATTTGCTTAATTAAGCCGTGTATCTTTATACTTTACCATTTTCCACTGCCCTTAATTAGCTTCCTGGGTATGTTGTATATCCCTGCCACTTTAATGTTTTTCAGATTATGGATCGCTTGCTCTACTTTTGCAAGTGTCGGTTCATTCACCTCTATTTCTGTGGTAGAAATATTTTGAGGCTCTTTATTCTTGTTATTTGGGTGAACATTAAGTAATTCTTGACGTTGTTTTTTTATCTCGTAAATTATTTCCCGTCATCTACGATCATATTACCATTTTTGTCTGTAATAAAAACAATTCGATTTCGAAACCCTTTTTTGGTTGCACTTATTCCTTAGTACGTTTCACGCGTCTTGCATTTTTTTGAATTTTTCTTTATAGTTACAATCTTATTTCTCTCCTATTCATGTCTCTTTTCTCTCACCAGCCTACTTGCTGCTGCTTTATAATTTCTATAGTTTTTTAGAGCTTGTTAAGTCCTACTGTTCAGATGTCTTATTCTAGCCTTTCTGCAGACCTATATTAACTTTCTGCACTCGTCGTCAGCCCACAGCGTGTTTTTTTTTGTTGGTTTGTGTCCAACTATCTTGGTTTCCGCTTTTTTGATGGCACTTATTATATTTTTCGACTTCCCATCGATGTCTAGTTCCTGATCCAATGGTCCTGTTACTCGATCGTCCATGCAGTTGTTAACTTCTCGTCAGTACTCTACAGATTGTCAAAGTCTTTTAGTTTTTCTAATGCAAATTGTTTTCTCGATCTAGTTGAGTAATGCTTTCTTGCTACCGTTAGAAGCGTCTTAACCTTACACGGAGAGAACAATCACAGGGCTGTACTCTAGGTGCCTCTGGTAAAAGTCCACTGAAGCAGGAAACAGTGTTCGCACTATGCACTTGATGCCATGGCCTTATGTACCCGAAGAGTGTGCAGCCTGCGCTGTATGTAAAGCATATTGTTTTTAGCTGACGATAATTTATCTACCAGCTTCACGGCAAGGACGTAATGATAGGCACATAAATCGAGCGCTTATAAAACTTTTATACCAATTTTTGATTCACAAGCATACGCTCCTCGGGAACCGTAATCAGGTGTAGCTGTCCTAACTATTTAAGATCAAATGATGCTGCAGAAATACTCTTTGGTTTTACTAGAAGAGTTTTAAAACATAACTCCATCCATAACTCAGACATACCTGTAGACATTCTCAAAGTAAACGCATTACGAGTTGAGTGCCACATCACCACTGGAGCCTGTATAAGCGAAAAAAAGCACATACTATTCACAAATCGTTTACAGCTTAATCACCAAGATACAAAATCATTGACGTTTCTTCACAAATAAAATATTTACTAACTATTTGACGCATTTTACACTACTTACAACTCCGCACAGTCAATCAGGACAGTAACTCCGACAATTTTCATGGTAAGGTTATAACGGTAGGGCTGCACATAAAACTTACGCTGTAATGGGTATTCTACAATCATAAAAGCTACCTAAGCAGCTTGACAAGCAGTCTAGTGCTCAGTTGGCAGCGAGGTTCCGAAACTTTAACACGTCGGAACTGACGGCTAAAATCTCAAAACCAAACAAATCGAACCAATAAATTTCTAAGACAACTAGGATTTAAAATCAAATGCCTTGTTGGAAATTAATTTGCATTTTCTAATTTTTTTGCATCAAACATGAAAAAGATTCTGAGCATTTAGTCTCTTGTCACATATAACGAATCCATTGCGCACAATAAGATCCATGCTTATCAGCCGTACGCATCCGCAACTTATGGTAATAGTGGTGGAATGCATATTTAAATCCAACATCAAGATTGATATCTGCTACCATCCCACAGTTTCGTTTACATTCATGGAAGATTCGTATAAGCAGATGGTAATATAGCAACAACGAATACTGAATTTGTCAACAACGCCATATGTTACCTGTTTAAAGAAATTAGGTATAAGGCAAACGCTATAGAAATTGATAAGTACAAAATGTAGGTTAAACGGACCTCATGAAAAGTTGACTCATGTCAGTCCCGACCAGGATGTAATAGCTAAGAATGCGGGTTGGTTTAGTACTTCAAATGAATAAAGTTGATCTAATAACAATGGCTGCTTTGATATTATGATTCCTTTAAATATGATTTTATGTTTGGCTAAAGACTTTTGCAAGATCGTTAACGTAAAACATAAGCTTATACTTACGAGATCAAAAACTGATTTAAATACAGGCATACAATCACAGATAGTTGTGGATGGAGACACCAATGCAGTACAAAGCTGGATTTAGTTTAAGGCAGAAATATTGGAACTAAAATGGCTCATGTGCTATGTAACAATGTCAGACTCCCATAAGATCAGTCCGCCTAGTTATTCACAGAAAGATACGTTTGTATCCATAAGTTTTTGAACTTGGCAGTTTTATGAATATCCCCTCCTGCTCGCAACATCAAAACATACTTGGACAGTCAAAAAGTCCAATCAGTTGCACAAACTAAGATATGTTATTCTAGCTTTTCAGGAAATCGTAAGAATCTAAGGAGAGTTAGTACCAGCATGTTTGATCATTGCAACATTAGAAATGTAAGATTCTATTTGGATTCGTATTATTATTCTTAAGGTGATTTCAATCTCCATATAAGAAAATAACCAGTATTTATTTTTGTATTGCACGTATACGAATTTTCGGAATTCGTATTATGGTAAGGATCGAGCTCCAACGTAGAGAAAAATCCACTTTTTATCTCGTTTACCATCAATTGTTATTGACAGTTCTAAGCTCAAATAAGTCCTTAAAAATTCCCTTGTGGATGTGCGTCTAGAATTTGAATCTCATGACAATTTTCGCACCAACAGATTAGCCTATTGTTTGATTCTTCATGATCGCATTGTTCAATACAGTCCCATGAAAGGTGACGTCGAAAATCATATCTAGAGTAGTGACGTCAAATAACTCATGCAAAGTAGCGGAGGGAATAAAGCCGTAAAGGCTAATGCATGGCACTGATAACATTATTCCTCTTTCAGCCGGTTTAGAGAACCGTCAATGGTGGGGGTGAATCTATAAAGGCATATGTAGAGCTCTGCTAACACCGTTCGATTTTCAGCCATCATAAAGAAAAGTCAAAGGTAGAGGTGAGGCTGTAAAGGCTGATGTATAGTGCTACTAACATCATTCGTCTTTTAGCTGTTATAAAGAAAGGTCAGCTGAGCAGATCACGAGCAGCAGAGACGTAGATGCGCAAGCAGCTGCTCTGCACTGGCTTGAGCTGTACAGACGAGATGACCCCGCGGTCGAGTGCTACAACACCAAACAAGCGGTGGTGATGAGGCAAACGTAATATAAAAATCTATTCTACTGATGTTTAGGGGGACCTGCGTTACCTGTCACTGACAGTAACAGAGATCTATCTTACCATGAGCTGCAAGGCATAGGATAATTTACAATTTTGATCATTACATAATATTAGTCTGAATCTATTTTGTTTATTTGATTGTCAAAAAAAAAACATTTTTAAAACTAAAATTAAAATTATAAATACAAATTAGATCAGTATATGATATAAGTTTTGATCTTTTTTCTTGGTCGACTTGTATTTTTAGTTCTCATTTTAGTTTTAAAAATTATTTTTCCTAGGGTAAAAAATCCTGCCTCAAGGTAATAGGGGAGAAAGTTAGTAGCGGTGAGAATAGTAGGAGTGTAAAGCCGAAGGGTTTTGACGTGGCCCAGGCCAAAATCCCCTACGAGCATTCCAGGACAGAGGAACTTTTAACTCAGCGTAGATGTACACCTTGGGTACTAGCTTTAGATTAAAATTTTTGTAATATAAAACTTTGTATGTTTGATTATTTGAATATATTATGTATGATATCATTTGTAGTTATTACAATTCTCGTTTTAAACTTTTTGCGCATTAAATAATTTGTTATACTAGGGAAATAAAAAATCTCGCAACAGAGGTAGTAGAGGTGGAGTCATGGGTTAATAGTGGTGAAGGGTAGTAAAGATGGAGTCAGGGACGTAGTAGAGGTGAGAGACAGTAGGGGTTAGGGGTAGCGGAGGTTTGCAGCTGAAGGGTTTGAAGACCACTGCTAGGCCGAGAAACCCTATAAGGATTCTAACTCTGTAAGGGTTTAAGCCAGGAGAGTTACAAGACTGACTCAGTTATAAACCTTTTTTTTACCTACAAAAGGGCTTCGGAGGAGATTGTAGAAGGGCTTTGCCTGATGTTGGGAAACATTGGCCGTTTTTAGAATGATTTGGATACGTGGGATAAGTTGAACGGTGCACAGACAATAGGTTATCCAAGGTTGTATGTTGTAGCTAAGTGCAGTAGAGGGCTTTATAGAAGAAAAAACCAATTTTACTGTTTCTTAAAACCGATAAAATGAAAAGCATTTTACCTGTTTTTGAAGTTAACTGTGCCGAAAGAGTGTAGAAATATTTGAAAATCGTGTTATGGATGTAAAAGTTCGCACAGTGTATTTCTTTGGGTTTTTTTTTCAAAATAGACAGCTACTGACAGAAAAATTATATCATGATGATTCATTTCGATGAATAAAATAAATGCGTACTAGAATGTAGTAAAACTATTCGAAGAAGCCTTCAAGTAGTTTTTAAGGTTCAAAAACTTACAGGAGACTACAGTTTTCAAAAAAATTTGTTTTAACGTTTTAACGATATTATAAAAAAAAAGTATTTTGTCAAGTGCCACGATAAGTTTTAAGCAATGGGCCTTTTTTTATTATTTTAACCTTACCTTATGATTTCAGGTCAACCCTTGCTAACATAACCTCAAAAACTCTTAATCTATTCTGCTTGTATCGTGCTTACCTTAAGCAGATTGTGACTTGTGAATTAAATTTATGTAGCGTGACGGTAGCTTTTTAATTTGTGTGCCCTTAATTGTGATAATTTTAGCTTTATTTAACGTTTCTTAATAGACCCTTGGAGACATTACCTCAAAAAATAGGTCTTTTTTATTTTTGTTGTTTCAGCCTTTAGCAGAATAATATTCGTTATTTAAAAATTATGTTGACTATATATTTAAACACCGCAAACTTTAGTATCTATATCTTAATATTAAAATGAACATAACCATAAAAACACTGAAAAACTTTATTTGAGATGTTTAAGTCCCGTAGAACATATAAATTCGTAATTGATACTTTTGACATGACATCATAATGATTCTTTTTAAAAAGTGAAGTAGAACAATTCTTAAACATAGTTAAACTGTGAAGAAAAACTAAATTTCTTTTTGAGATTAAATGTTTGTTTTAACAGTATCATTTATGATTAAACAAATTCATTTTCAAGCGGCACAGTTAGTTCTGAATATGCGTGCCTTTAATTACTATTAGTTTAACCGTACTTAACATTTCTAAGTCAAACATTGCAAATATAACCTAAAAAAAATGTGATCCACTCTGTTTTTATCGTTTATTTATTCAGCAGATCGATATTCATGATTTAAGTTCATGTTAACATTTTATTCAACTATCACGGGCTACAGCATTTATATTTCAATAGTAAAAGTCCTACATAACCGTAAAAAAACCAAAATAAATTTAATTTATGATTTATAAGCATGGTGCAACATATAATGTCGTAATATAAACTTTCCTTCTTTTGGCGTTATTATTGTTAGCTCTAAATATTGTGAAAGCATCTCTTGATTGGTACACATAAACTTTTATCAACAATAAAATTTTTTTTTCTTTTATTTGTATACTGTGCAAAGTCATAGAAACGATAGACTTATCTTGTGTTAAACTATAATGTAATGGGACACTCAATAGACATTTACCGAATGCGGACAGAACTTTAAAATAACAATAAATTACTACCATCATTCACACAATTGTTACAGTTTCTGACCTGTAAAAATAAGGGTGCTGTTATGTAGAGAACGGAATTTGTAACGCACCCTCTATATCATGCAGCTAACCATTGTATAAGAAGTTTCAAGCATGAAACAGTTCCATCTGGAGTAAGCGTTAATGATCCCATATCTCCAGGGGAAGGCTGTCTAGGATACCGCTAGTATCATTATTCAAAAAAAAATTAAAATTACAAATTTATATTTTTTACTGGGCTAAAACCTCAAAACATAGATTTTTGTATGTGCTTTTAAGGTTATGTTAGATCTTCACTGTTGACATATGGTGACTGCAGCCTGTTTTAGCTAAATATATAGTCAACATAAATTAAAATCACAAATATCTATCTACAAAAGGTTAAAACGACAAAAACTAAATAGATCACAATTTATTGAGGTTATGATTGCAACAGTCGACTCAAAAACTTTGAACATTTTTGAAAATCGCTTTTTTTTGTGAGTTTTCTAACCTTAAGAACTAATGTTGGCTTCATTTAAATTTTTTTTATATTCTGTAACTGACAAACTTCATTTTTCTGAAAGAATCTTTATAATATCATGCTCCTGTCAAAATTTTAAATTACAAATTCATATGTTGTACAAGGCTAAAACATCAAAAATTTAATTTTTTGATATTTTCTAAGGTTATGTTGGATTGTTACTATCAACATATATATATATTAGGCCAGCGTTGTTTGAATCATGAACTCAACATAAATTTGATCCACGAATCTCAATCTGCTTAAGGTTAAAACAACAAAAAAAAGATAATTTTTTTTAAGTTATGTCTGCAAGGGTCGACTTAGAAACAATAAATAAGGTTAATATAATCATAATAAATTGAACACATTTTTAAAACCTGTTGTAATGCTTAACATTTATTTCCTACACCATAACTATCATACTTTAATCCAATATATTTAAAAATTGTCTTTTTCCATAAATTGTCTAACCTTAAAAACCTATTTCAGGCTTCCTCTATAGTTTTCCTAAATTCTACAACTAATGACCTTTATTGAAAAAAAAAGCACAATATCATTTTTCTGTCAGGAGCTATCTATTATAGAAAACAAAAATCCAAAAAGACTTACTGCGGAGAGTGTGGATGGATGGGTTGGGGAAGTTTTGCCCCGAAAGGTTTTGGGCAAACTGCACAGAAAAATAAAGTGTTCTCCTTCTTTTTATTCAAAAGGGGCGTCTTACGTGGCTGATAGGAAAGGAGGGGTCGGAAAGCTCTACTTTTATCGCTCTATTATAAAGTACAGTGTATGATCGTGTACCCATCTCGTAAATGAAAATGATTATTGGTGGTATTTTCCATAGAGTCATTTCACAATATGCAGAAGTACAATAAAATATTATCATGGAGACGTTCTATTTTCATACTGATGATATAATTAAAATTTGTTTTGACAACAAGTCTATTTGAACTGTAAAAAATACCGTACAGATTATAATCGTGACTGATGGATTCGAATTAAATCCTTACATATTCAGTTCAGTGGATTTATAACCAAACCTGCATGTATTATAAAATTTTATAACTTTTAAATCGTAGAGCTAGGCCCACTGCAACATAAAAAGCCAATCATTTTTGGAACAAACTTATAGTATAAATCAAAACTTGAAAATCATGTATGAGTTACTGGCTGAGTTATCCTGTCATTGAATGTACCAAAGGTTTGCAACGTTATTGACTGTATTATACAGCTTGGACGACATAGAAACATAAGTTCTATTGTTTGTCCACATTGACGTAACACAATGTGGTAAAAATTTCTGGTGGAAAAACAGGTTAATCCCGTCCGTGAAAAGACATGCTGTACCTTACCATGTGCTTTGCCGTACTTACTCCTTTTAAATGACGAATCTGCGATTATGGTGATACAGGGTACAACAACGTTTATGTTTAATCATGTACATACAAGTAACATTAATATGCAGCATGAATTCATGAGGTATCAAAATTATGACGAAACTAAAATTTGAAATTACAGTCTAACATTTAATACCATGACTTGTTGAGTCAAACAGTATGCAAACTGTTAAACAATAAAAAAAAATGTAATCAAATAACAAAAAGTATAAGTTTGAATCTAAATTCGCCCAGCGCAAATCATATACATAACTATGAACAAGATCTCCGTAAGATAAATTTAAATTGGAATAGTTACCGAAAACGAAGCTATGATTTACCATTATCTTCTTTTTTAAATAAAACAAAGGTAATTTAACAACGTTAAGTGAAACATAAATACAAGAGAGCCAGGCAGAAGCACGCTTGGAGAGGTATAGCTCCAAGACTTACTAAGCAAATCGTACAATCGACATGCGTCTTTCATAAGTTATTTTAGAAATACCCTGAAAGGCGAAGACGCAGTCTTTGCCACGCAGTATGCTCTGAAGGAAAAGCCAAAGAGCTTGAGATAAGCCTCTGCAGTAGGTCTTGGGTTTTCAGTGGCTCGAATAAGTAGCACCGTCTTTTTCGGCAGTCTGTAGGGGCGCACAGTGGGGCAAAAAGCACTTTTTTGGTTTAAAAGTTTCTAGAGACCACAATTTTCAATCGATAAGAATAATTTTTTTTTTATTTCAAGGTAAGAGGATTCGCAAGATTTCTGTAGAAGCCGAATTTCGATTTTTTTCTTAGCGTTAACTGTACCTAACCTCAAAAGTCAAAAATTATCCGTACCTGGTAAATGAAACACTTTTTAAATAGAAAAGTCAACGTTACGCAATAAAATTTAGCAAAAATATTTTTAAACGTATATAAAGGTTCGTAATGACGGTTTCAATATATTAATCGATAGAATCAAGATGACGAATCCAATCTGGCGGACCAAAATATAATAAAATGCCCGAATCTCGATAAAAAATTATATTCGGGAGTTTTTGGGGTCGCTGATGACGAATTTATGATCCAAATGTTTAAATTCAATATGGCGGATCCATCATCGCGGACCAAAATCTGATAAACGGAATGGATTCCCAAAAAACGTTTGGTCGGGGGGTTTGTGGAGTCAATGATTACGAATTTATGATCTAAATCTGCAAATTAAAGATGGTGGATCCAATTTGTTGGACTAGAAATATAATATTATTAGGCTTGTAGCAGTTCTAGATAAAAATATGTGTGCGGTAATACAAATCAACAGATTCTGCAATTTTCATATGCTATTATTTATGTACAGATGATCTATTGGATACTGATTTCCAATGTATTTATTCAAGACTACTTATGTTATTTTAAAAAAAAAAGTTGAACCCAATAAAGAAATAAAAGTAATTAAATAGCTGTTGTATTAAAAGTATTGTTATCAAAATAATTAAACTACAATTTTTTAGTGCTTTTATCAGAGATAATTGTATAGCAAGTTATAAGTTACAGTAAATATATAATAGAAAGGTGTAAGCGAACTGATCAATTACTGTCATACGCAAACAAAACACTACTTTTATTCTTTTTCTAATAGTTCTGCAGCATCAACGTCTACTTCATGCTTATTATTACTCGCTTTATTTCTAATACTACAAATACAAGGATCTGAAGAAACCAGTAATTTATTTAACAAGTCGGTGTCTGTCTCTACTCTTCTACGTTTTCTAGTATTGAATTTTCTAAAATATTTTACATCCTTATTTCGTGCCTCCTGCGTTTCTTCCGTCAAATGCCCAATCGAAACAAGTTTGTGATGCTGTATTATTTAGGCCCCATGAGAAATAATTTTATGAACAGAAGCAGGCATGTAGTATCAGGCATAATGCTTCAAATATGTCTACGGTAATTTTTGTGTATTTTTGGAGTTTTTGTATGTCAATTTGCAAGCCACAAGTAATGACCTAGAAAAATAAGATAGGGTTTTTTAAATAATAAGTACAAATAAATTTCCGATGCACCTGCTGAAATCCTAAATCAAGTACTATGGTTTTAATTTAATCGTATACACTTGTAATAATTGCAACCTTTAGAAACACAAATATAAGCAACTTGACATCGATTAATATGATTAATGCAAATATAAGTGGGAAGTTATCCATATCATGTTAGAACGATTTAGTTGTTTTATTTTTTTATAACAAATAGATTCACGAGCAATAATAGAAAGTGGTACAATGCTCATGCACTAAGATATCCGGACATTAAAAAGTCTGTGTTGATAATCACTAATTATAAAATATTAATTTATTAAAGAGAATAAAAAGTTCTTTTTTCATTACTCTTGCATTTTAATCAAAATAACAACCATTTAAATTATGACACACAAGTATTTTACATTTGTTAATTAAGAAACTTATGCAATCAATGCTTTATTTTAATCATTTTACAGAAATAGATGTGTATTTGCAATTTTCATTTCATGTTTATTAATATTTTTCTTAACGTAAATAAATTTTTTGTCAATAGATGCGTTTAGTTGTCTTGATAAATATCATTTTAGAGTGAAAAAAACGATTGTTTTTGACTGTATTGAAGGAAAATTAAAAATTGATGAACATGGAACGGTTTCAACATTAAGCCCCACAAATTTAAGTGACATTTTACTTATTTCTTTCTATTATTAGTTCAAAATCAACTTTTTATTTGTCTTAAACAGTTCCATAACAAATACAAAGGCTTTTGTCAGGTGACAATCAATATTTAATCATTAGAAATTGTAACTCACATACATAACTGTATGTTAGTACTTTTAACGGTGACATTATGTCGAAGAAGACTGAAGGGTTGTAGCAATACTGTTATTTTTATAAAAAGTGGTCAATAAACCAATAAATATACATATTTTGTGAAAGTTGAATAAAGAAGCATTAAGTAGCTAATAAATTACATGTGATACAATTACCAAAGAATTGTAGTTCAATTATTTTGATAAAACTACTTTTAATACTACAGCTATTTAATTACGTTTTATTCTTTATTGGGTTTGACTTTTGTTTTCTAAGTAACGTGAGCAATCTTAAATAAATACTTTGCAATGAAGTATTCAATATATTATCTGTTCATAAATAATAACGTATGAAAATGACAGTATCTAATAATTTTTATTACCGCACACATATTTTTACCTAAAACTGCTACAAACCTAATGATGTTATGTTTCTAGTCCACCAAATCGGATCCACCATCTTGAATTTGCAGATTTGGATCATAATTTTGTAATCAGTTACCCCGAAAACCCCCGAATAAAACTCTATTTGAGGATTTAAGCCCTTTATCAGATTTTAGGCAGCCATATTGGATCCGCCATTTCGAATTTGCATATTAAAACGATAAATCCGTAATCAGCGACCCCAAAAACCCCCAAGTCAAACGTTTTTGGGGATCTTAGCCGTTTATCAGATTTTTGTCCGCCATTTTGGATTTGCCATTTTGAATTTGCAGATTAAAATCATAAATTCGTAACCAGCGACCTCAAAAACACCTAAGTCGAACGTTTTTGGGGGATCTGAGCCGTTTATTGGATTTTGGTCCGCCATATTGAATACGCCATTTTGGACTTGCAGATTTAGATATTAAATTCGTCATCAGCGACCCCAAAAACACCCGAGTATAATTTTTTATCGAGATTTGGGCATTTTATTATATTTTGGTACGCCATATTGGATTTGCCATCTTGATTATATCGATTATTATATTAAAACCGTCATTAAGAACCTTTAAATATATGAATAAAAATATCATTGCTAAATTTTATTGCATAACGTTGACTTTTCTATTTAAAAAGTGTTTCATTCAACAGGTACGGATAATTTTTGACTTTTGAGGTTAGGCAAAGTTAACGTTAAGAAAAAAATCGAAATTCAGCTTCCACAGAAATCTTGAAAATTCTCTTACCTTGAAAATAAAAAAAAATTTTTTTAAATTGGTCAAGAATTGTGGTCTGTAGAAACTTTCGAACCAAAAAAGGGCTTTTTGCCCCACTGTGGGGCGGGACGCACGGTCAAGTCGGACAGCAGCGTTACGTCACACATTTTTTCTGGTGCGTCTAGGCTGTATGTGTTAAGGTATTGTCGATTGCTTTATATTATCATACTTCTTGACTACTAAGCTGCTGGAAACTACAGGCTTCTTTCTGTGGTACTAAGCGCTAATTTGTACTGAAATTCACCAATATCTTAATGTTAAGACAAACAAACGAAAACCAAATAAGTACATGTACTAGTTAGAGGAGAGAAAATTTTAAATTTTTTTCTATATTGGTCACTTAGAGTCACAGGTTTGAGATCATATTTAGACCTTTACATCTGTTCGATAACTTTTTTTTAAATTAGATCTTAGCTTACCTTAAAAGGAACTTAGTTTGTTTGAAACTTTCTTCTAGACCTCAGTACAAAAAAATGTTAGCGTTAACAAAATGGTTTAAAAATAGCTTTAGTGATAAATGTGCTTTTTTTTAAATGGTTGTGTAAATAATGATAAATTATGGGTGCATCTTGATTTATTTTTTTATAAATTCCGTTTGACTTTCCGAACGTTTCTGTCATCATTAAGAAAAAATTAAAATGGATATTTTCTCACATACCTAACTTAAGACTTAATCATTTTTAAACTTGAATTTATCCAAGATTTTACGTGTAAAATCAGAATAAATATATAATAGTTTTATGTTATACATCAAGATTAATCTGGCAAGGTTGAGCCGAGACAAAAGTCAAGTGAACACTGCATGCACTGTGGTATCGTACTGTTGCAAGGCACTTGTGCAAATGTTCAACGCAATATTGCCATTAGAGCACGTAACCTCTGCTTGCACGAGAAAATGCCTTGTAACAGTGGTTGATGTAATGTTTTCTTCTTAACCACCCATACTACACAATAGCAATAGGATGTGCTATAAATACAAAAAAAACTTTTATTTACTCCTGTACGTTATATACTGGTTAGTGTAGAGTATGTATGTAACTAGGCCCTGTATTTCATGCATGATTTACTAGAGAAAAATAGCGTTCCAAAGAATTAATTTAAAGAAATTTATATACTGAACTTAACATTCACGCGTTTCAGAAATTACTGGTTCATGATCAAGCTCGACTTAAGGTTGACCTATAAACATTAAAATATTTATGTATAACATGTTATAATATTGTTAAGATAACTGAAAGATATCTTAAAAGTTGGAATAATTTTTTTTAACACAAAAATCGACAATCTGATAATAATTGCAGGTGTGTAAAGTTATGGTTTAGTATGCTGTAGCGCTAATAAAAGGGCAGGTAGGGACAAATAGAAGGAAGCAGGAGGTGAGCATTCTGTTAAATTATGGAAGTGTGGAAAGGTCATAATTTTTCAAATTTGATAAACGGATCTCCGAGGGCCACTTTGTATTAGATAGTCTATCACAGTATAAATGAACGCTATCAATGAGAAGAAAACCAGCAGGCTATTGAATATTGCATGTATGTAGTATGCATACAGCTTAAACAGCAAATAACAGCTAGCAAAATAGAATAGTCAAATAAGTACAGATTACGATTGCATCTCAACCCCTGCAAAAATCAAGTTGTACCAGATTAGGCCCACGTACACGAAGTTGCATTGAAAAATAAATAAATTAACTTTGCTGAATGGAGAAATTTCCGCACTTGCATACTCCAAGGGGATACTGATAAAAAATACTTTATTATAATGAGTAATCAAAAAAAGTACTATATGGGTTCAGAAATTCTAGAAATAGAAAAAATAAAATTATGAAATCTTGAAGTACAAAAGAAAACATTAAAAACCAATCTAATTTCATAATTAATGATGCAATTTCAGATACAAAAGTAGAAAAAAGCTTATTCGCAGTGCAGTAATGTTCGAGAAGTTTTGCGACTGCTTTGAAAAATAATCGGAAAAAAGGCAGTTTTTAAAATAAATAAATTTGTCTAACTATCAAATAAATATGATGATGATAAAGAAGTGGCCTGTTTTCTAAATATTTGTTCTTGATAGTAGGTAATGCATCGATATCTCGTGGTATTACGTTAGAACTTTAAAATATTCTAGGGTTTGTTCGGTTTTTACACGTGAGCAAAAAACCGAACCAAAATCATTATCTTTAACAACCCAATTTACCGTATGGTTATGTCACACTTATTATTAAAAATATCAACCCAATACATGTCCGAATTACTTTTGATGGATTTCCTAATATTTGTTAAAGAATTCTGATCATGTACAATGAAACTTTTTTAAGGAATAAGCTCATTAACTTGTTTTCTTATTCTGCTGTAGGTTTTGGACAAAGCGTATTAAAATGCAACAAGTACAATCCGCTCTATTAAAATGATACAGACCCATTTTCTGCACAAGTCATATTAAGGTACGTGAGAATTAAGCTGCTAAGCATATATACCCTCCGGCAACCCTGTTCTGGATCAGGCTATTTCACTATTCATTTTTCCAGCAGCTCGGTTCGCTCAAACAAGCATGTTACCTGCGGTGCCAGAATCATGAAAAATGTCAAAAAATGTGTTTTGCGAATACACCCGTTTTTTGTACCATTTTCACTCGTGTGATAGAAGACGGAAAAAAGTAAGTCGATAAGAAAATGATCTCACTCTTCTTAACGCGAAGAAGGCCAAGCGCAAAAACAGAGCATATGTGTATCCACCATCAGTGGCCAAAATAGTTAGTTTCTAACGTATCTTCAGGAGCCCACTGCCGCACCATAGCCTAAGGTAACAAAAAGGTGAATATAAGCTACGCATTCGAAGCACAAAATCAGTTGCTATTGAGCATCCTCATTCCGGTAGAATTTAATTGCATCGGACCATCCAAGCAGACTCTGTTTGTATCAAAGCTGTTTCATTCGACATATTTAAAATCGCGCTTAAATTTGTTAGACGGATCCTGATTGCATCGGGCCGTCACAGCAGACTGTGCGTATTAAGCTGCACCTTTGTAATAATTCATGTGAAAATTAAAAACATGTAAGTTACCTCCATTCAAACCTCGTCTTTCTTTTTTTTCCTTTAAATCCATTTAGCCCAGAAAATCCACATTTTTGTCTAGTTAATTCGAAGACATTAGGTTCAGTGTGTGATTCCAGCCGCAGTCTTTTGGCTGCGCGAAAAACGTATCGGGCAAGAACACCCTCTGACTGTGTACTAAAATTTATTGTTAGTTGACGGTAACTTGTAGGAATCCTGAAGACTGCAAGTATCTGACATGGACGGACGTATCGCGATAAAGGACAAATCTGAGATCGTTACATATATCGCTGACTGAGAAAAATCGATGTCAATCCTGATAGCAGCGGTCAGCTGACGCTTCCCATTCGTTCGGTTGCGCTGCTGTATAAAACAAAATTGCCAGTAACTAAGCAAGTGGAGCGATCCCCTCCTGACGGTTTTTCACTGTCGGTTCGTGACTCGACCCTAACTGTCCGGTAACATTGTAAAACACAGAATATCAGACGAAAGTCTAAGCCCTAATAATACCACGTCACTTGCCAGACTTAAAAAAAAAATCTAACGTCTCACGTCGACAAAACAGTTGTATAACTATATTTTTTTTAAGGGCTAAGGTGCCATCGTGATGTATACTAATTGAACTATTACATTTTTCTGGCTGTTGATTACTTTGTAAACTGTATGCATCCCATGTTGTGAAATTTTCAAAAGTCTACCGGTTTTCTTCTCAATAATAGCGGTTATGTATAGTGCGCTACTCTTTCTAATAAGACGTGGTGTTTAATGATTCGTTTAATAAATTAAAATAATGATAATACTTTAGTTAACCGTAATCTAACAGGATGCACACCAACTTTTTCCTCTTTCCGCCCCTATCTGCCCTTTTATCAGTGCCAGAGCATACTAAATAGTAAACCTACACACTTGCATTTTTTATCAGATTGTCGATTATTGTATTAAGAAAAATTATTCTAACTCGCGATAAATGTTTGGGTTATCTCGAAAATATTATATTACGTTTTATGTAAGTATTATGATGTTAGCGAGGCAACTACGAGATGACCTTGATAAAAAAGCAGTCTTTCTTAAAAGCGTCAATGTTAAGTGCAGTCTATAAATTTCTTCAAAAAAAGTTTTAGCAACCTAATTTTCTTCCAGTTAATCATTTATACCACACAGGGCTAAGTTAAATATACGTTCTCCATTAACCTGTATAAAACGTACTGGAGTGAATAAAAGTTTTTTCTAAATTTATATAACATATTATTGCAGGTATACAGTATTGGTAGTTGAGAAGCAAACAAGACATCTACACCGAGAAAAAGGTCTAGGAAATATTGCATGAACTCTGGTGTACCAGTATAGCAAGGCATATTCAGGTGCAAGCAGATGTTCCGTGCTGTAGGGACAAGTATATCAGAAGTTTTCCTAGCCAATTATTGAAAAAGCACTTTTGAACATTATTGCGAGAATTCCTGACAAAGTTGTATTTTAACTAAGAATATAGTATCTTGAATTTATTATGCGTAGAAAAAAAGGTGGAGATGCAGAATTCTTGTAAAAATACAAATTTCTACTGTAATGCGGAATTTGAATAGGCTGTATGAGCCAAACCGTAAAATCCCAGTTACTAAAACCCCAAGCTTTTTAACTCTGTAAGAAAAGAGATAGCAAGCAAATAATACAATAATTAATATAAATAATAAAAAAATAGCAAGATAACCTTGACCCCAAGCTTTTAAACCTGATAACCTGATAGACACCGAGTTACTTATATATTATTGAAATAATTTATTGAATGAGAAACAACATAACGTCAATCCTAAGTTTTGAAGCCATGTTACTCGGAGGACAGCAAGATAGTAATAAAATATTAAAATAAATGAATAATTAGATAACAAGTTGACCTTAATTTTAAGCTTTGAAACCCAGTAATCCAGGAGTCAGCAAGTTGATAACATAATAATTGAATAAATTTTGTGGATAATAACAACACAACCAACATTCTAATCTTTTGAAGCCAATAACCTGGGGTTTAGTGAATTATTATTAAAACTTCTAAATATTATTATTATTAAAATAACAAGATAACCGAAATCTTAAGTTTTTAAATGTTAACCCAAGAGACAGTATGTTGAAAATATATTAATTGAATGTACAACTTAAAAAAAAGACCAAACCAACATTTCAAGCTTTTTGACCCTGTCACACAAGGCACAGCGAAAAAATAATGAAAACCATAAATAAATTATTCTAAAAATGATAAGATAACCTAAATCCAAAGCTTTTTGGAACCTAGAAGATGGCGAGTTATTAAAATAATATGTTAATAAATCAGTAATTTATTTATAACATAACAGAAATAACAAGCTTTTTAAACCAGTGATCCGGAAAATAGCAAGTTAACAATCCATCATTTCGATAATTACCTATAAAAATAACAACATCACCTACCTTCCAAGCTTTTTGAGCTGGCAACATGAGTGACAGCGAGCTAATGATATAATAAATGAAGAAATTATCATAAAAATAACAAGATAACCTAAACCCAAAGCCTTTTAACCAGTTCACCTGGGAGACGGCGAGTTATTTCAATAATGCTAAAATAAAATTATCATTAATCATCAACATAACAATAATTACAAGCTTTTCTACCCAGTCAATTGAAAAAGATCGAGTTTATGATGTAATGATTGAATATACTTTTTTAAAAATAACAACATAACTCAAACTTCAAGATGTTTAACCAAGTATCCTTAGGGACAATAAGTAAGCAATATATCTATCGATCTATCTATTGTTTACGTTCACTAGTCCTGCATTTGCCTAGAGCGACCCGCGATTGACTTCATAGGCATCCCGTAGTGATGAAAAAACCTCTACTGCAAGAAAAAAACCACCACCAGGACCAGCCGCCAGATCCAGGAATCAACTTTAATCGGAAATCACTCAGAAAAAAATTCCTTAGTTGTTCTAATGGGGATACAAACCCGTGTACAATGGGACTTAACTGACTTTTTTTGTTCAATATTATCTAGAGACCATATTTTGCTTAATGAATTTTTTTGCACATTTATTGTTTAATAAAAATGGCACAAAATGATTTTCAGCAATTTAGCTTCTACATATCATTTCTAAATCTTCTTGTCTTTTATATAAAAAAAATAAAAAAATTAAAATCCGCTGAAAAATATGGACTCTAGATAATTATGAACAAAAAACGTCAGTTTGGGCCCAACTGTGTGGCGCCTCACTTGAGTAGCCGTACCTTCTATGACCAAGACTTGCACCTTAGCGTACTAGGCTACGACTGATCTTTGAGTAAGCAATATATTATTCCGAAAAATTATCAGAAAAAATCGACATAACTTTAATAATAAGCTTTTTAACCTAGTAACAAGGAAGACAGCGATTTGTTATATAATCATTAAATTACTTATTTTAAAATAATACCATAACTGAGCTGCGATGCCTTTTGACCCAGTAACCTTGCAGACAGCAAGCAAAAAATAGAGTAATTGAATCATTTTTTTTTCATAACTTCACCTACACTTCAAGCTTTCTGACCCAGTAGCGTGAGGGATAAAAAGTTATTATGATAATAAAAAAATGTGTTATTATAAAAAGATAATGATAACCTAAATCATAAGCTTTTTTACCTTGTAACCTGGAAGACAGCGATGTGATACTATATTATTTAAAAAAATTGATTATTTGGCAACAAAATAACCTGCAGTCTAAGCTAATCGACTAAAAATTCTAGGTAGGCAGGTGAATAATATTATATTTAAATAAATTATTAATAAAATTAAACAATACCATAGACCCTTTTTCCATTCCAAAAACCTTGGAAAAAATTGAGTTAATAAAAAATAATTCACATGAATTATTGATTATTTCACGACATAACCTAATACCAAAGCTTTTAAATGTGGAGACCCTAAGTCAGGGAGTAGATATTGCGATATTATAAATAAATAGGGAAAAAAAACCGAACCTTATCCTGAGCTTTGAATTATACTAACCCGAGAGAAAGCAAGTTAATAATACAATAATTAAATGAATGATTTTGAAATTAAGAATGTACCCTACATGACAAAATTTTTAACACAGAATCCGAAAAGACAGCATGTATTAATTTAATGAAATACATTATTTTGAAAAAAACAATAAAACCTACATTCAAACCTTTTTAACCTGTAACCTGTGCAACAGCAAATTAATAATACAATTAATAAATTATTATTCTAAAACAAGATAACGTAAATTCCAAAGTATTAGACATTGTACTTAAGGAACTGTGAGAAAATAATATATTATCTAATCAAATCAATAATTATTAAACAAAATAACCCGGATCCAAAGCTTTTAAACCCAGTTATCAGGGAGACAGCGAGTTAATATTATATAATGCAAATGAATAATTTAAAAAAAAACTACAAAACCAAAATCCCGAGTCTTAAAATATAGTGGCTCGGGAGATAGCAAGTTTATAATATAGTATTTTAAACAACTATTTTAAAAAAACACAAACATAAACATAACCTATACTTTAAGTTTTTTCACCCAGCATCCAGGGAAACGGCGAAAAAAGAATGTTATATTTGATTAAATAATCAGAAAAATAACAAGATAACCTAAACGCTAAACATTTTAACTAGGTATCCTAAGAGAGATTTAGTTATTTAAATAATATTAAAATAAATTATTTATCAATTAACAACATATCCTTGATAACAATCTTTTAAAGCTCATAACCTGGCAGACAGCAAGTAAAAAAAACATAACTTGAAGACATTTTTTTTAAAATAACAACATCACTTAGATTTCAAGCTCTTTGACCCCGTAGCCTGAGTGACAAAAAGTTAATATTATAATGAATACATAAATTATTATAAAATTAGCATGATCACTAAAATCTACAGCTCGCTAACCCTGTAATCTAAAACATAGCAAGATGACATAATATTATTTTATTAAGTTAAAAATTCAAAAAAAAAAAATTAAATAACATTATAACTAACAAACGAACCTATTTTATCAAATCACCTAGAAAACAGCCGGAAGATAATAAAATATTGACAATAATTATTATGAACATTAAAAATAACATAGATCCTAAGTTTTTCATCCCTAGATCCTGGAAGACAGCCAGTTGGTAAAATATTATTTAAATTAATTAATGAATAATTAACAACATAACCTGAATCCGAAGCCATTAAACCCAGTTGCCTGGATAACAGTGAGTTTATAAAATATTTATTTATTAAATTTTGTTTTAAGTAACTACATAAGCTAAATCTTAAGCTTTATATATTGTTACCAAGGAGACAGCACGTTGATGATGTATTAATTATTAAAACTACTCAGAAAAAAACAGCACAACCTGAAAATTAAGCTTTTTTACCCAGTAACCGAAGGGACAGCGTGAAACACATATTAAATAAGAATTGATCATTCAAAGATTACAACATAACCCAAATCTGTAGCTTTTTAGCCCATGAAACTAGAAGATGGCAAGATATTAAAATAATGTTTAAATCAATTAATAAAGTATCAATAACATAACCTTAATCACAAGCTTTTTAAACCAGTCATCTCAAAACAGCAGGTTAACATTATATTATTTTGAAGAATCAATATAAAAATACCAACATAAGCGTGCTCCTAAGCTGTTTGATTCAGTAATAAGAAGCACAGCGAGTTTATGTATGATAGTTTAAGAAATTATTTTAAAAATAACAACAAGACTAAACTCCTAAGCTTTGAACCCAGTAATGAAAGCAACGCCGAGTAAAAGTTCAATTATTAGAAAAATTATGTTAAAAATAACAACACCGACATTTCAAGCTTTTTGACAGTGTAACGTAAGGGACAGCGAGTTAGTATTATAATAAATAAATAAAATATCACAGAAATTAAAGGATAAAATCAATCACAATTTTTTTAACCCTGTTACTCAAGGTAGATTAAAATAATACTATAATATTAGAATTTATAAATAATTAAAGAATTACATATCCTACATTCCAAGCAATTTGACCTAGAAACCTGGTGGTCAGCAAGATGAAGGTATATCATTTGAATAAATATTTATAAACATGACAAGACTATATTAATCCTAAGTTTTTTGTTCTGGAATTTTTGGAGACAGCGCGTTTATAAAATATTATTCAAATGAATCATTAAATAATTAACAACATAACGTAAATCCGGAGCCTTTTAAGATAGTAACTCGAAAGAGGTTCAGTTGATTTTATAATAAGTAAAAATATAATTGAGAAAAACATAACCTAAATGCTCAGCTTTAAAATAAACTAACCTAGGAGGCAGCAAATAGATAATATATTAAATGAATAGACTATTGTAAAAATTACAACATATCCTTAATCTTAAGGTCTTTAACACAGTCACCTATGAGACAGCATGTTAAAATTATATAATTTAAATAACTTATTTAGCAAAAAAAAATTATTTGCCAAAATCCAAGCATTTTATTATATTCCCCTGGCAGACAGCAAGTATATAGTATAGTATTTAGTTATCTATTTTAAAATCAACAAAAGCACTTATATTTTAAGCTTTTTCCACCCGGTAACCTAGAACACAGCAAATTAATAGTATAATATTTAAATCTATTAGTCATTAACTAGGAGCATTACCTTAGTTACAAACTGTCTTAGTCAGTTATTTAAAAGACAGTAAATTTATGATGTAATAATTGTATAAACTATATCATAAATAACAACATGTATTAATTAACATGATTTTTATCCAGTACCCTGCCCAACGGCAAGTCGAAAATTTTATTAATTAAATATATGTTTTGTTGAAAACAACATCATCTACATTGAAGCTTTTTGACTTAGTTACCTGATTGACAGAAATAAAAGAATATAATAATTTAATTAAATAATATAAAATAACGTGATAACATAAGTCCCAAGCTTTTGCTTCCTCATAGAGGAAGCTTTGTATCGGTAAAAAAATCTTCTTCTAGAAATACGTTAAAAATGTTTTATGCAGTGTCAGAAATGAAAAAATACAATTTTTGGATTAATCTTGTCTGTGTGTGTGTGTGTTGCGGCTCGGAAAAAAAATTTTAGTTTTTTACTTTATTAAGGTTTTTATAACGATTTTTATGGTCAAAGAACAGGTTAGTTACTTATTAAAGGATTAAAAAAATTAAATTTGAATTCTGTATAAAAACTACCGATAGAACTTTATATCAGCTTTATTTTCCTTTTCGAAACATTTCGATGACATATTTTGTTTAGTTTTTAATAAAGAAATACTGAGATTTTTGTGATAAACCACTTATATCTTAGAAACCTTTCGAGTAATTGCGCTGATTCAAGGCTTAAAGTATTTGTTTTTATATCCACGTAATCGATAAAAAAAAAAAATCGGTTTTATACATTATTGAGGTTGGTATAACGATTTTTAATGTCCAATAAGCGATTTCGTGCTACTTTTAGAGTGAAAAACTTAAAAATGCTTTTACAGTTGTAGCTCCTATAGCATCGGAAAACCTTTATTGTAGACTAAAAAATTTTATTTTACCTTATGTCGTTTTTTAGTATTCAAGAAAATCTATTTCTTTTATTGAATCAGTAATTTCTACATTTGTAATAAGAATATTTGCAAATTTAGAGAAAACACGTAACTAGATGTATTGGACGGAGAAAAACTTATAACGGTACATTGCCATTTATTTAAGCATTGCAATGTACGATTACTAGAGTTTCTTCGTCCAAGGCGTCCAATTGAAGCTTATTTTGTCGGAAAGTTTATTCTTTTGAAATTTGTGTGATTTAATTGGACTAAATCAAACTGAGATGTGCTTCTCAAAAACCCTTTAAATAATTCATTTTACTTATTTTCTGCAGCTGACTATAAAAAATTTAAGTTTTATACATAATTAAGGATTTTATAACGATTTTGATGGTAAAAACACGGATTTTACTCTTCTATGGGTTAAAAAATCTATTTTCAAGTTGTAAATAGTAACATTGCAATAAATTACAATAAATCCTGCCTTGATAGAGCTCTTGAAGTACTTGCTTGCTGAATATTCTCTTTATTTTATAAAAACAGCTGTATAAATGGTTATCAGTCAAAATAAGGATGCTGGTAAGGTAGAAACTGTTATTAATGAATTTTTATTTTTCAAACTTAACATTTATACAAACTATGAAGGGACCTGCATTCGTAACTTTATTTCACAATATAAAGCATAAAAATAGCTTCTTTTGACATGAAAATAATTTTTTTGTTTTTGTTCTTGTTTTTTTTTTAGGTAAATAATAGCAGAATTATGTTGTTGAGGAAACTTTGTGCTAATTTATTGGCAGCGGTTTTTTACCCTGTAACTCAAAAGATAGCGAGACTATACTATATATTCGAACAAAATTAATAAATAAATTACAATATTACCAACAGTCTAAGCTATTTGACCAAGTAACCTAGGGGACAGCCAATAAATAATATAGAATTTCAATACATTATTATTGATATTATAAGATACCATAGATTATAAGATTTTTATCCCAAATTACTAGGAGACAGCAAATTAATGAAATAATATTTAAATAAATTTATAAATAATTAACAACATAAGCTAATTCTAAAGCCTTTAAACCCAGTGACCCAGAAGACAGCGAGTTGACAATATATTATTTGATAAACTTTCTAAATGTGTCACTATAATCTGAAGTTCTTATCCCAGTAACCGGGAAGACAGCGAGTAAATAATATAATATTTTCATAAATTAAATGATTTTTTACTAAATTAGTAGATCACAGCAAATGCATATTATACTAATTAAATAAATTATTTTGTACTAACAATGCAACCTAAATCAAAAGCTCTTAAACACAGTAACCCGACAGACCGCATGTTGATGATATATCAATCAAAAGTACTTCTTTTAAAAAATCAACTTAATCGCAATTTCAAGCTTTTTGACCCAGTAACGTAGGGGACAGCAAGAAAGAAACATACAATTTGAATAAATTGTTATGAAAATAACAACATAACCTCTATCATTAGCTTTTTAGCCAAGGAACCTAGAAAACGGCAAGTGTTCGCTGTAGAAGTGCGAGTTGTCTGTTGGTGTGACGAGGCGAGCTTTACCCTCTTTCTTACATACTATACAGTAGGGGGGACTCATACTCTTGCTGTAAGTAATGTGTGTAGTTAAATACAAGGCTAGTAAATGTATAGCCGTTCAAGGTGTTTGAATGCCCCCCCCCCCCTACTGCCCCTATGACTATCTGGAGTCTCTGTACCGAGCAACCTGCTTGGACTCGGTCCACTCCTCGCTCGGCCGCGATCCCGTGTACAGCTCTCTGCAGCTACAGGGCGACGACGTGGACAAGCATCTTTCACAAGGCTCTCCGCAGCCGACATTTCCTACTCGCCTTGTCCGAGTCAGCAAGCACCTACACTTCAACAAAGCAACAGGTCTTGTTATATTACGTTGATTCTCCTTTTATTAGATTGAACTAGCAATTTATTCTTTAATCAGTTAAATTTAGTCATTCCACATAGAAATTTGCAATACTTTTTTCTTCGAATAAAATCTTCATTGTTCACGCGCTCCACGCGCTTTCCTCGCTTAATTTTCGGTTAACATATTTGTAGAGTTTCATTGTTAAAAAGAATAAAGTTTGTTTATATTAAGAATAGGAATAATTTATTATTTGAGACACACTACTCCATTGTGAATTATTTATTTTCAATTCATAACCACTTGATCTTGCATTGGATTTTTGAGAAACATTTGCATCCACAATATTAATTTATTTCTCTCATATCTACGTAAGCTCATGGCTCGTATTGTCATACAATACAATTTGAGCGAGCCTAGTAGAGTAAACATTTGGTAGCAGAGCAAAGGTTACGGAAATTTCCAAGATGTCGTGAAAAAAAGGATTCTTTGAGAAAGTTCCGAAGATCAACATAACGAGTCAACAACGACGCCATTCACAACAATTGCCGAACAGTGTGAGGAAGGGAGAGAGACAAACGCCGAGCGAGGAAGCTATCGGTCTCCTCTTTGTGCTGTGTTTCACAACAAGGAGCCGAGCCGTCAAGTGAGCCCGACCATCGCTTCTTCTTCTTCGCCCCGTGGGACTCGCAACGCAAGCCATTGTCCTCGGCTATATACACCGAGTACGGGGGGAGAGGCAGGTATACTCGGTTGAACTGGTAAGCTGACAATATTGTTGCACTCTCTCTTTCTTCTTACATTCGCTTACGGGCTCGATGAATGACGCTCGCG
>JAPYYV010000076.1:0-49255 GCA_030522625.1 Copidosoma aretas | reverse complement strand
GTAGACGATTTAGCTGTGTTTTCTCCGACCTTTGAGCAACATCTTAATCACTTGGAGATGATTTTTGAACGATGCCTCAAGCACAATTTGAGGCTTCATTTTCACAAGTCTAATTTTGTACAGCGCGAGATAGAATTTTAAAGCCACCGGTTGTCGGCTGAAGGGCTGAAACCACAGACCGCGAAGATCGCAACTATAAAAAATTTCCCAGTGCCTACAAACATGCCTATGTTACAATCCTTCTTAGGTTTCGTTAACTTTTACACTAAGTTTGTAAAAAACTATTCAATGTATACTATCTCGCTGAACAAGTTGTTGCGTAAAGGAGAATCCTTCATATGGGGAAAGGAACAACAGAACGTCTTCGAGAAGATCAAGAATGTATTTGACGACAACATAGTTTTGAAATTCCCCGACATAAAGAGACCGTATATTTTAACGACGGGCACAAGTGATTACGCGATAGCAGCCATTCGTGGTTCGTGCATAAAAAAAAAAAGATACGTGTCCTCAGATTTAAAAAAAGAAAATTATAAATGTGCGTGCGGATGCTCGTGAATAATTGCTTCTGAAGTCGTTAAATTTTCTTCAAAATGGCATTTGTTATCGTTGTTTTGAAATAAATTCAGTCTCGTATTATTTTGGTGCTGGCTATGCATTGTGAAAGTATTTGGGGAAGTTGAAATGCTCAAATTGTTTGTATCAATTTGTACATTTTCTAAATCTCGTTCATTTAACATGAATATGGTATTACAACGGTTACGTTCGTCCGCGGCCAGTAGTGTGGGAATGATGTTTTGCTGGCGGCTCATTATTTCGTCCGTTTCCGGGTCCCAATCAGCTACTAAATTACCATATCGTTGTCGCGTGTGAAATCTGTATAATCTATCTTTTGCTTCCTCGATTGAGCATAAGCAACATAGGCTATGAATTAATAGACAATCTCTAACTTCGTTAGCGGTCAGTATATTTATTGTCCCAAGTATTATTTAACCTCCCGAGAATGGGTCTAGAACCGTTAATTCCGCACTTTGTTTACATCTCGCGTTTATTTCGCAACTGAGTAAATCGTTATTTAAGTTCATTATATGTATATTTTCTATTTACTTGTATGTGTTTTTGAATTCACTTGAAAAACTTGTGATTCATCTAAATTATTAGGTTTAATGTACGTTCAATGAAAATGCAAGTTTTTTTGAATGTATACTACTGCTGAATATTATATTTAAGAATACACGCGTGGCATGTAATGTTTTCGTGCAAAATGGTAAACCCTAGCAGGTACGTATTGCTTTTTTAACTTTCACCTACCGCTACTTTTAATATCTACCCTGTATAATATGCTACCATTGGAAACGGGTTATACACTACCAAATCGTATATATATAAGGTTTGTTGGTAGTGGTAGGAGCAGAGTAAAAATATTAAAATATATTTATTAGAAAAATAATGATAATACTATTATGACAACGTGTACGAAAATAAATGCACGTGAGTATATGTTTAATGACGTGTGACGATTGCAAACAATCAATGTAATTGGAATGGAAATTGCAACAGCAAACACATATAAATTTAAGTATATACTGAGAGAACGTGCAAGTAGGCCGCTCGCAACGTTTTCGTGGCACTTTTCAAAATGGTTGTCACTCAAGGTGAACGTCCGGCGTTTGCTCTCCTGATCCTACTACGAGAGTGTACTGTTGAGCGCTATATGACGTAGCTGCTCGCTGGCAAGGATCGCGGCCAACAGCTACGTGTGAATTTGAGGGGACGGTAGGGGAGACACGTTAACATACTATATACAATCGAAATGTCTCATAGCCTAATCATCGAATAGATGACATGGAATCATTATTATTATTATTATTATTATTATTATTATTATTATTGCTTAGGAAAAAGAATAAGAAGCAAGAGTATAGGTAAACGGTGTACTTTAATGAGATCAAATCATTAGAATTACACAAAAATTACTTCCTCTTTGTTCAATTTTACCGAGTGCGTAGGGCTATGGACTCCAGTTAAGCGTTCGATCAATTAAGGCTGAGACGTGTACTACAAACTTAAAGTTGTTTATCGGCTGTTAAAGCTAATTAGCGGGGGAATTTCATGATATGTACAGTCAGTGGAAGAACTTCGATCTGTCCAGGACCCTATTTTGGAACAATGCCTCACCATGCTGTTCCTAAATAAGGTCCGGGACAGATCAACGTTCCACTGACTGTACGTATTGTTTACGTGCGTGACTTATACGCTGTCTGCCCGCGTAACTCACGATTTACGCTATCTCTATACTATGGAATACGTCGTCTCTGTGACTGACGTATATCAAGCTAAGCTGCTGTGGGTAATTTTGTCAGGCACCACTGTAACGGGGTGTACACACGGATGATGGGGAAAAATAGTAAAATAGGACAAACCCCGTCGCCCTGCCGCTACGGTCCACGATGGGGTCGTACATGTCGCCCGAAAACCCTTGGTGTCACACCTCGTAAACAATGCAGGCCCACCCAGGCCTGCTTCTAATACCAGCAGCTGTTGGCTCTGGACTACTAAGTACTCCGTAGACTCGGCTATCAAGGGACACGTATTCCCCAAATACGCGTATCGCAACCTTACCTACACTCATGCCAGAGTAGTATGCAATAATGGGTATAGATATAGCAAGGGGAGTATACAACACACGATACGCACGTCACTTAATCAACGTTCTCAGTATTAATCAAAATATCATCTATATATTAACAAAACAGAAATAGTACAAGGGAAGTCAAGTGTGTGTGTGTGTGTGAGCGTAAGTAACGAAACGCGATAGAATTGACAATGAAGTAATAATTCGCGAGGGATTAGATAGGCGGACGCTCTCGCCATAAAACAAGTCAATACAGAACCATCCTACGCCTTGAGCTCGTAAAATATGTCGAACTTGAAATATAGAACACCGCGTTTCTCTACACGAGCAGACCAACGCAAGCCAATACGCACGCATTTATACAGAGTCGATACCACGCGTACAATAAATCAGACTACTCACGGAACCCTTGGCGTCTCGTGAGTCCGTCTGGAGATGCTCCTCTCAACGCTCGCTCCGAGTCACTCCGGGAGCTTGTACGCCTGCTTGGCACTCTTATTTCGGGCGGTCGTTCCAGAAAACTCCGGGAACACGTTCGCCTGCTTGGTGCTTCTGCTCAGAGCCGTTCGATCAGTTGCTAAAGAACCCGACAGGCATACCCGTCGGTTTACCGTGCCACAGCAACGATCGGAAACGTCGTTACGTCTAAATCCGAGAACAGTGCGCCACGTCCCAAGATCCTAACCTCCGAAAATCCGCTCTTTTGCGCCAAGTCCCTTGCTCTCTCCGTACATTCGGTCCAAGCTCGACTTACTCTTCTCTCCCTCTCTTCTTCCTTGGCCCACCCCCCCCCCCCCCCCCCCCCCCACCCCCCCCCGCCCCCCCCCCCCCCCCGGGCCCCCCCCCCCCCCCCCCCCTCACTGCCCCCGCCGGGCCTGCGTCGGCTCGGCGAGCGCACAATGGCCATTCTGATACAGTATGTAGACATGTATCTGGAACGTTCTTTTACAAACTAGACGGATTTGAACAAAAACTGACCAAAACATTTTTTATTTGATCGAAACTTTTTTTTGGATTTCGTGTCAAAAAAAAGAGATCCATGTTCAAGAATTATGGAAAAAAAATTTTCATTTCTCAGTAGAGAATATTACAATATTAAAAATTTGTGATTTTTGGCTAAGAGACTCCCTTTCGAAAATTTGATACTCTGGTTCTGTTGGAGCTGTAACATTTCTTTTTTATTTTGAAGCTAAAAGAATGAACTTTAATGAAAAAATTGTTTTTTTTTTTGTTTTCAAAATTATTAACAAGTTTATATTAAAATAAAAAATTTAAACGTTTAGATCAATTTTTAGCGATTTCCACAACTTTGAGGAAAATTAAGAAGCTTATCTTGTATTCAACGTAAAATTTTGTATCGAAAACTATATTCATTCGATGAGGAAATTATTGTTACTGTTAGAAATAGATTAATTTATATAGTGTGGCACGTCCTATTGTAACGAAAATTCTATTGTACGCCTTATTTTATACCTCCATATTGTTATTTTGTGTAATATGAATTATCGTTCGATATTTTTAATTAAATAGTATCTGACGTGGCAGATTGAGACGTCATAAGTCTGCCCATATAATGTGGTCAACGCGCAGAGAGTCTTAGTAGACTATGGCAATTATGGATGAGACGCGTAGCAATTCGGCATATATATGTATAACGTGCAGACGATAGGCTCTGATTGCTGTCAGAATAAGTTGCACGTGACCGTCACCCGTCCTGTCGCTAGTCCCTTCACCCATTCCGAACACAAACCGCCTATAGTACTGCTTGCGTGGTGCTGACGACGCGCTGGTCGGCAGCAGACCGAATCATTCGCGCATGCGTGCCCCGTTGCCAATTGCAAAGAGAGAGAGAGACGCGGCCGAATTGGAGCCCGCACAAGAGCACGTGGGCAGACTCTCCGGTACCGCCTAAAACTTCGCACGTGTCCGCTGTGCTTGACCCGCGTCTGGCTTATAGCAGTGTCGAAGGTCGAGAGCCCGCTTGGCGCGCGACTCTGCTGCATCCACACGCCCAACCTTCCTGGTTGATCTGGCAACAAGCAGCTGTACACCTAGTTCTGCGTCCTCGGTGCCCAGCTTTGCACAACGTTAACGGTAGGCATCCTTACAGACGGTCCAGCGACCGAGGTCAACACCTGAGCGCCGGCGGCGGCGTCAGCACGGTAGGAGTAGTTCTTACGTATCTCCCTTAATCTCCTTCTCGTCAATCTCGGCGATCGTCACGGCGTCGTACGGCATGATCCCCATGTATATGTACACCAACTGCACATTTGAACTGTACAAGATTTACGTGGACATGTAATAGGCAAGCATGGATGGATCGAAGAAGAAAGAAATAGAAGATTTACAACGTTATTATGTTGAAATATGTAACCAAAAAGAAGGAAATGATGTCTTTGAATGGCTGGAATTAAGATATTTCGAAGATAACAAAAATAATGCTACTAACCTATACAATTGTTTACTAGGAAACTACAAGAATAAAGATTTTGGCAGCTCTGAGACTGACATGATAGAAACAACAGCACGTCGCAAGCAAAAAAAAAGCAAGTTTATTGATGATTCGTGCTCGAAATATGAAGAATTGGATTTGACCGAAGACGAAGACATGGATTATTTAGAACTTCACCCACTATAAGCGTTAATAAATAATCAGGCTATTATGTAAACAATTATATCCAGCTGCGCCATGGAGGAGGATAAAACTACAGAAATGGCTACCAACAAACGGGATCATAAAAGTGATTGTCGATCAAGTCACAGTTTTAATAGAACAAATAAAGTAGTTACAGATGAAAAAAACCCAGAAAGTCGATCAAGAGTCGACAGAAAACGATACACACAGAAAATACGTTAGTCGTAAAGCAGGATCAGCATTCTGAGATGAGCATGTGACGCGAAAGCCAGAAAGAATAATTAATACACATGAGAGATTTCAAAGTCAACCAAGCATATAGAAAAAATTTTTTTTTAATCCATACGATGACCCGGAAAATGAAATAAAGGAAATACCTCCAACAGATAATGGTTTCAATTATCATCGATCAGATTGTATGTTCCTACAAAAGACAAATTAACTGTTTAAAAACGCACCAAAATCTAGTGTTTCCCCTGCCGCTCTTACCAATAGAAAGGGGAGAGAATTACCTCATAGTACCGCTTTCCTCTAGGCCACGCAGTCTGATTATCTGACTGTCCCCATAGGCTTAGTCTGGTGAGGAGAAAGAAACGTTCCTTCTCAGGACGAGTTAAACGCTTCGTCTGCGTGGCGTCACAGAGAAACTAGCTCACGCGTTATTGGCCAAATCGTGAGAAGATGGCAAATTAAGTTCTCCGGGACTAGTCATGAGAGCTTTGAGGCATTTCTCACAAGTATAGAGGAATGCAGGATATTGGCTAATCTTACACAGGAGGAAATACTGCATTCGTTGTCGGAATTCCTCATAAGCGTCACGGCTATCTGATTTCGCAACGAGAGAGATCACTGGATGAGTTATGAGGAATTCACGACCGAAGAAAGGGTTTGGTTCGAAGCAGGGGACGAACTCCAGTACCACATGGCTTCTGACGCCCAATCAAGAACTCAATACATGGAAGAGCCTGTAAGAGATTACCTGGTGCAGATAAAGTCAATCGTTAAGAGGATTGAACCCCCATGGCCGGAACAGAAACAAATCGACTTGTACTATCGAAATATGAGGCCGGATCTTCAGGCGATGGTGAAACGAGAGGAAGTCCGACGTATAAGAGACTTCCTATCATGCGCTATGAAAGCTGAACACATACTACATCTTCATACTAACTTTTGGAAACCGCCCCCACCGGAAAGTTGTCTCTTTCCGGAAACGGCCATCAAGCTTGTCAAAGTCCTCAAAGAACCAAAAAAGCACCCTAAGGTCGCCCGGTTGAATGAGAGCAAGTCTAACGATCATCTCACTCAACTACTTACTCAGCTTGTCAAGGGACAACAAGAGCTGCGTGAAGTCGTTGCGGAGAGCTACAAGACTAAGCCCTGGCTGGCAGACACCACTCCCGCAATAGCGGGCTTCGACATGAATGAGACAGAGATGAAGTTGTGGCAGGAGTTAGTTTAGTGCCAAAAGGACACTTCACGCCTTGACCGATATATATGTCAACTACTGATAAATATTATTTATGGAAATTGACAGGACTCTAACTCGTCACCTAAAAAAGCGCACCTCTCGGATCGCCAAAGCCCACGTAACGACGAACGTAAATCGTCCTCTACACCGAAAAAGGGAAGAAGACGCCGCTCGTCGGCGTGGTCCGACAAGGGACGACAACAGGGTTCTTCCTCAAAGCCCTCGGCAAAGAACGACCCAGATAGACGTGACGGGTTGCCAAAACCTTTGCCAGGCCGGTGCTACAGTTGTGACGAGACAGGCCACCTCGCAAACCTGTGCCCCAAAAAGAAGGGAAACGGGACGAGGCTGGCGTAAACAAGGGTGTAGCATCGTCTCTTAAGGAAGTACCCTCACAGCATGACATCGAAGTCACAATTAAGCGATCCATTGAGCAGAAGTATTACCCAGTTTTGGATGGAATTCAAGGAGAGATTCACGCACAAGTCAATCAGATGTTGGGATCCGGCGTAGTGGAACCCTCTTATAGCGGGTGGGCCAGCCTGATAGTTATGATACGCAAAAAGAATGATACTCACGGTTTTTGCGTGGACTATCGAAAGGTGAATTCAGTTACGGTACCGGACGCCTACCCCCTCCCTCACATGAATACTACTTTGCGCAACTTGAGGAGAGCACGTTACATCTCGACACTAGACCTTAGTAGCGCATACCATCAGATTCCTTTGTCGGATGGTGACAAACCCGTGACGGCGTTCACCGTACCCGGAAAGGGATTGTACCAATTTTTTCGGTTGCCCATTGGGTTGAGCAACGCGCCTGCCACGCTCCAAAGACTGATAGATAGGGTGATCGGGTCGGAGCTCGAGCCCTATGCACACGCGTACTTAGATGATATCATCATTGTCACGGAGACGTTCGTAGGACACGTGAAATAGCTCGAATACGCGTTAAAAAGGATTTGATAGGCGGGGTTTACGCGGAATCAAGGCAAGAGCGAATTCTGTCAGAACAAAGTCAAATATCTCAGTGTTCCGGTAAACCGGGATGGACTTCAATCGGATCCGGCGAAGATTAAGCCTATATTGAGTTATCCGGCTCAGAAAAATCTTAAGCGACTCCGACGCTTCCTGGGTATGGCTTCCTGGCATAGGAAGTTCCTATCCGATTACTTGTCCATCGCGGAACCCATCAATCTACTGCTAAGGAAAGATTAGCCGTTTGAATGGAAGAAGTAACAACAGGTTTCCTTCGAGCAAACCAAGGCTCTCCTGGCATCCGCCGTGGTGTTACAAAAGCTCGACTGCAAAAACCCGTTAATCGTACAGACAGACGCGAGTGACACGGGACTTGAAGCAGTACTGTTGCAGTTCGTTGGTTGCGAGGATAAGGTTCCGGAATTCGCTAGTCGCTCGATGACCCGAGTGGAGCGAAACGATAGTGATACCAAGCGTGAGTGCTTTGCCGTTCTGTGGGCCACGCGTAAGTTTCACTCATACATCAAAGAGTATTACTTTAAGTACCACTTTAAGGTAATTACGGATCATAGCAGCCTCCGATGGCTACGAACTATAAACAAGCCAACTGGCAGATTATCGCATTGGGCCATGGAACTTCAAAGTCATGACTATATTCTTGTGTTAGAAGGTCTATTCACCAGGTGAGCAGAGGTGATACCACTACGCCGTGAGTAGTTGTTGCCTCGCTATGGCCTGTCATAACATTCCCCCACAACCTGGGCTATAGCAAGGAACGTGATCATAAGGGGTGGGGGGAGCGGGGACATTCTCCAACGTGTACTACGGAACGTTGGCGTTTCGTATGAGACGGGAAAGGGGGGAAGGTAGTCAGGGATACTCTATTATTTCGTTTTTATACAGATAACATTAATACAATGGTACATTATTACTTACGTTTTTTTGGCGGCAGATTCCTTAATTGCTCCTTATATTACTGATGCACGTTGGGCACAAACATCCTTTAATGCCACTGTAGAAACGCCACTTATATAATCCTTTTTTTGTTGCCTATAATAAACTTTGCAGCACATTCTACAATTATTACCATGCACGATCTTTTTTATTTAAATAATCGATCATCATTGTCTTCAAAATTTTCGGGCACGTCTCACAATCATATGCAGTATTTCTAAATCCTTTGCAAATTTCACTGTCATTAATATACTCCACATAGTCGAAATCTCTGTTCACTACATCTGGACAATTATTTTCCACACTTGATTGGGTATTTTCTACAACCATATCTTCCACAACAATATATTCTTCCCTTACAGATGTAATGCTACCCTCACTGTCACTTGTATGTTTTTCGGAAGAAACGACACGATTCTCTAATATTACAGTTTTTTTCACGCTCACTATCACAATTGTCATCACTTTCTTCATCACTATGAGCTACAATTTCTGTGCGTTTATCGCACTCACTGTCATCTATATCACTGCACTTTACTATGTCAATATCACTGTCACTATCGCTGTCACTAGCACTGATGTCAATTTTCGGTTCTTCGCTTGTTGAGGGAATCACAACTGGAACGAGTTTTTTGTATTTCGTAGGTAATGCTATACGAGGTCGTTCAGCATCTGTTTTCAGAAAACGTGGTTGTCCAGGAGCATAAATGATATCGCCCGAATCAGACACAGACACTTTCCTTTTTTTGATGGGCAGCAAATACGGAGTTGAAATGTTCGTATCGTGGGTGCTCATACTTGGTACACTATTACTCGTAATCTTCACACTAACCGTATCAACTACACTACTTTCACGAGGTAAAAATAAGGGGTCGTTGTTCAGAAAACTTGTTTCGTAAATCCACTCTTTGAATGTACGCATTTTCCTAAAACCACCCATATTTTTTGTTCCTGACTCATTCCTGGAAAAAAAATCTCACTCAATGTTAAAATAACAGAACCACTCGGGCTAAACTTACACCGGTTCACCGGTCCGAACGTGATTTGAAAAAAGATGCTATCCTACGGACGTGTCCCTCTCGATCAGTAGCATCATGCAAACTGACTGGAGACACAATTATTAAAATGTAGTACGAAGGTACATTCTCAAGAGATGGAATTTGATGAGGCAATTTTTTGCCCCTCTCTATCTTTCTCTCTCTCACTCTCTTTAGATAACAATGATGATTAACACAGAACTAATCTGTCAAAGTTCCTGGGTATTTAGTTACATACCCGCGCGCACGTATAATGTAATACATACCGTGATGCGCGAGAAGATGAATCGCTGCAGCCATTACATTACATAAATTAAAAGGCGCAATGAGTTTGCCGTGTAACAAGAGAAATACCTCTTCCTTGCTTTCTCTTCATGCGGATCGTGAAACATACAATCTTTCCGTCAAAGTCGTCGTCAATTTTAGCTCACAATTTCTCTCTCTCTCTCTTTTTTTTTGAAAACAATAATATTTAACACATAACTAATCAGTCGAAGCTGCTGTGTGTACAGTTACATACGCGTGCCCGCGCGCACGTATAATATAAAACAGACCGTGATACGCGGGGAGAGGAATCGTCGCAACAATTACATTTCAAAAATTAAAAGGCGCAATTAGTTGGCCGTGTAACAACAGAGATACTTCTTACTTGCTTTCTTCTCATGCGGATCGTAAAGCATACGATCTTTCCGTCAAAGTTATCGCCAAAATATCATTCTCTGTGTGGAAGTAGGTGTGTGTATGTGTGTCTGTAAAAATGTTTATATCAAAAAAAGTCCGTCCAAGACTCCAGGAGTCTAAAATTAGTTACTTACGCCAACATTCCTTGCTGGAATGTTTTGTAAAATTCGTCGAGAAACTTTATGCTCTATTGTTTGCTCCATCAAACTTCGGTTTTCAGTTTGCCAAAGGTAAGTAAGAACGTGTAATTTTACAATTTTTCGCAGATAATTTCTTTCATCGTTTCTCGTGCAATATTATATTATATGTCCAATAGCTACTCTTCTCAGCTTTTCGTATGTAACGAAAAACTTTTTTTTCCGTATTGTATTTTTTTGTTTGATCGAGCTGTTGTCACCAAGCCTACTACGACGTTAGAAAAATAAATTTACCAATCACAGCTCCTCATCAAACTTTTATATAAAGTACGGGGAGATGTGTAGTCCTTAGTATCGTTTAACAATTCACAATCGAACCCATTACGAAAACTCATTTGATTAGTGTGCTCAGATGTTTGCTACGCGTTGCAAACGTTTGTGAGCCACATATTCGCACAATATGTGGTAGTGTGTGTAGTAGAAATTTTCAGTCACTATCAATCGATATGCTACTGAAAAAATTATACTTTCTTGTTTTACACTGTCGAATAAAAACTGTAAACGACATGTTTAAACGCGGTTTATTTAATAATACGATTGTTCATAAAACTGTAGTGAAAGCCGTCCAAAAATTTGTCAACCGCAACCACCGACTGACAAAAAATATAGTACGATGTTACCGTAAGTATTTTTTTAAATTAAAAAAAAAAAATTTCTAATAATCTACAAAGTGTATTATTTTTAGTTCTCAAACAGATGCATGACGATACAGCTGGAAACGATATAATTTTAAACGTTGACATACCCAAGGAAAATGTACCAATGACCGAGAATGGTAAGTTGCGTATATCATGCTATTTATAGTAGCCAGTAGCCAGTAGTAGCAGTGATGATAAGGATCGTTCCGATAAGGAAGAAGAGAAAGAAAAAGGCGGTAGTAGCAGTGACAATAGTACCAGAAGCGTCAGTAGCAGAAGTGGCAATAACAATAATGATAAGAATGGTAAATTTTACACCATACATTTTTTCATAGATTATTTTTTGAATATTCCCAAACATTTTTTCAAGAATTTGCGTTGCAGGATGGCGAAAGCGAACGACCCGGCTTTATCATTAAATACAAAATAATGCGTCCTTATCGTCGTTTCAATTATGAAGGACGAGAGATATCAGGTAGATTATCAAGACCACCCCCAAATGTTAATATTTACTTGTGGTTTCTGGACTGAACGAACGATTTACATGATCGTTTGATCGAGAATAGTGATTCAGACGATTTTATAGGTGCAACTATAAATTCTGAAATGTTTCATCATAGCCCATTGTGGTTATCGTTCAGGCCAACTCGAAATTTGAGTGTTGAAGACCTATGAGAAATTTTGTGCAGTACCGTGCAAAGTTAAAGTGACTTTGAAATTGACGACAGTTTGTCAATTAATTGTGCCATAGTAAAAGGTATCAGGGGCAAAGGTCGGGTACGATTTCACGGAAACAAATTTCGAACCTACGGAGCCCAGCGGTAAAGGCTGTCAGTATTCGAATCACTTTTGAACTGAATGTACAAGTATATAGGCTACCTTGAGTCAAACATCGTTTCAATTGATTTCTAACAAGGTTTGAACTGACACAACGATGAGAGCCGTAGAACCTATAGTTTGTGCCTGTGTAGTTCGGCGTATCATTGAACTGCAGAAGTTCAGTGGAGGAGGCAGCTTGAGCCTGGCGATCGTGCTCTCACAGCACGATCTCCGGGTTCAGCACGCACAGTGCTTCTTCAAGCTCACTTACACCAAATGTTGAGCTGCAATCGCATTATTTTGTCATAGAATTGTGACTTGCACGCAACAAAAGTTACTGAAACCTCTTGGATGCACAAAATAATCTGAATGCTCCATAAAATGAATAAAAATAAATAATTTATATGCATATAGGTTATTAAAAAAAAAAAAATACAAAATTAGTAGTTTTCGTCACAAATGAAGTCTAGGGCATTTTTTTCCCTCAAAAACCGTATAAAGTACTTATTTTTAACCTAACCTTGTTGGAGTCAGAACTTAAAGCCGAAATGTGTTAAAAATAATTCAATAATGAAATAATAAGTACATCCAATACTTACACAATTTAATGCACTTTGTCCCAAGTATATATTGACAGAAAGCTGCGATAATGTATACCTACATATAGGCTGCTAAAGTTAAGTTGATGATAACGAATAACGACATGCGAGCAGAAGCACTGCGTGCGAACTGAGCCCGGAGATCGTGCTGTGAGAGCACGATCGCCAGGCTCACGCTGCCCCCTCCACTGAACTGCTGCAGTTCAATGATACGCCGAACTACACTGGCCCAAACTATAGGTTCTACGGCTCGTAAATTTCTTTCCGTGTGACCGAATACAATGTGAGAAAGAGATCAATATTAACCATTAATAACAACGATAATCTCTGTTTGCCACGAGCTCTCGCTGCAGCTTATGCTTACGTCCGCGTCGTTAGAGAACAGATACGTTCAGGTAAGCTACATGACTATTGAAATCTTATAAGACGCGATTACCGACCCACCCAAAGGAGAGCAGGCAGAGAGCTTGTACGATTGGCAAAAATTTGTATACCCGCTGCGGGGTTTGCCTCGCTAAAGTTCACGAGTTCCAACAATTTTTGATCACTAACAAGACGGCGATCGTTGTTTATTAATTTCAAAATTTTGGTCGCGGTCACAGGCCCTTGTACGATGGTACACGTTTAGTTTTATGGGCCAAATTATGTATACTTTACGAATAATGTACTATAAAAACACTGAGCATTACGAACCGATAGTTCATTTGGTCGGTGCGAGTGGCAGTTCTGGATACTGCATACCATGCAATAAAAGTTATTGGCGTATTAAGAATCATAGATGCTTAAATAAATGCTCTAAATGTATGCAAATTCTTCTTCACAATATGACGGAAACATCAAGAAAATGTGAGACATGACACAGATTATTTTTCAACTCAACTTGTTATAAAAAATATTTAAAAAAGAGTCTTATGTTCATTCTTTTACTGTTGGCGAAAAAATAAAAATTTGTCCGTAATGTTGCAAAACTGTACGAATTTTAAACAAGAAACATAAACATCATTTCGTCACATTTGTAAACAGTATCTACCCATAACTCATCTTTGTTATATTCAGCCCCTAAAATCCGACAATAAACAAACTGATTTCGTAATATTCTTTTATGATTTTAAAACACAACAGACGTCATCCGTTGTGGGTGATGAGGAAAAAAATCCACGAGATTAATCTGTGCGCTGTCCAACAAGTTTTTAATATTTGTAGTCATATCGAAGATATATCAATAACGTGCGATCATTGCGGGATCAGCGAGTACGTTTTCCAAATAATTCCGAACAGTTGATTGATGTTGCCTCTGACCATCAAAAGCATTTAGCAAAGTCATTTGCGTAGCGCATAACGTGCAAGGATTCGATTCACTATTTAATCTCAAGTAAATCGTATAAAAGCACCGCGAACGCATAGTACCTTTCGTTATCATGAACGGGTCTAAAATAATACTGTTGGAGTTCATGAAAATAAAATGTATCGATAGTCTTAATTACTTTCACATGCCTTCGAGCAGTTTACTTAAAGCGTATGGTTTGTCGGAAATTGAAAAAGGTACTTTTCCACATTTTTTTAACACACCTAAAAATTAAGCGTGCGTAGGTCCTCTTCTGCCGATCGATCTATATTCACCCGACAGTATGCATGCAAAAAAACGAGATTAGTTTTTAAAATGGTACAACGAACAAGCTGAAAATAATTATGTATTTCACTTTAATAAAAGAAATTATAAAATACTGTAAACAAGATGTGAAAATTTTGAGATTAGTTTGCTTAGCTTTTCGAAAAAAACTTTTAAAAATTCAAGGACCCTTTCGGTGAATGCACAACAATTGCTTTGACCAGTATGCGTGTGTACAGGAAAAGTTTTCTAAAAAAAAAAAATTAAATTGGAGTCATTCCACAGTGAGGTTACCGAATGACGAACAATCTATCTAGAGTAGCTCTAAAGTGGCTTTATTGGATGGAAAAACACATTCTCGAGAAATTTATTGAACATGCTGGACATTGGCAAGAGAGACGATTACCCGAAAGTATTCTCGTTGATGGTTACTGCGCTCCTCAAGATGGTGTAAATGATCACCGAGGGACTGTTTTACAATTTCAAGGATGTTTTTGGCACGGCTGTCCACGATGTTACAGAATAAATCGGGATACTATTTTGACGATTGAAGATACAATAGATGAAAGGTACGAAAAAACTTGCGCTCTAAATGCAAGATAAAAGGATTTAATTCTAAATCGATAGAAAAATTAGAGTTCTATTTTATTCGTGAGATATGCGAAAATGAGGAACTTTCAAATTTTATTCGAGAGAACGAACAGTCTTAAAACAAAAAACCATTTAATCTATGTGACGCATTTTTGGTGGTAGAACAGGTAATACCGTAAAAATGTACGACTGTCAGGACGGAAAAAAAATTAAATACGTTGTTGTATGCTCCTTATATCCATATATTTGCAAACGGGGTATATTTCCTATTGGTCATCCGACTCTGTACTCTAATAGAACGGAGTGTCAGAAAATTGTGGGTGATAATAATGATGTTATGGTTATCCCGGTCTAATTATGTGCGATGTGCTGCTACCTCGAAATTCATATCATCCTGTTCTACCAGTGAAAATTCACAATAAGCTCATTTTCCCATTGTGCCGCACATGTTACGCAAACATTCTTCAGGACGACTGTCCGCACGACGATGAGAAATATCGCATTTTACGAGGCACTTGGGTGTCCGAAGAAGTGAAAATGGCTGCTTGAGTAGGTTATATTGTTAAAAATATTTACGAAATTTATTAATATAAAATAACGCAGTACAATCAAGAAACGGACGAAGGAGGACTATTTGAAGAAGGGTATACATCTGAATGAAAATCAAATAAATAACAACGCTGGATTAAGATCCGTTGCTAAGTTATCGCTAAATTCTCTATGGGGTAAATTGACAGCACAAGCACGATTAAAACTTTTTGGTTACTTGCATTATCTAGCAGAACGTGCTCTCTATTACGACACAGATTCTGTTTTTCAAGTCAGCCGAGAAGGGCAGTCTAATTTATCCATCGGTACGACGCTCGGCTGCCTCACGGACGAATTATCCGATGAGAGACCTGGTACATATATTTCTTCGTTTTTATCCGGTGGGCCAAAGTTTTACGTGTACAAGATTAAAAAATTCGACGGTTGCGAAGAGTATGCTTGTAAAATAAAGGGTATAAAATTAAATAACATCAACAGTCAAAAAATTAATTTTGATACGATCCGCGATCTTGTTACGTTGAATATTTCGGAAATAACTTTGTCGAATTTCGCTATTAGTCGGACGGTTTCACGACGGGGTGACTGCGTGTTTTAAATATTTGTAGTCGACATATTCCTGAAAGTGTAGCAACGAATTTATTATGTTTTTCATTTCTAGAATAAAAGGCGTCAGCGTTCTGCGAATCTACCTCTGAATGTTTACACTTTTGTAAAAATTTCACAGTTATCGTTTTTAACAAGCGCGTGATACATGATCTTGTTTGTATCATGTAACACTGTCCACGATGCAGTTTTCGTGTTCAAACGTGCTTTGCCACCTCCAATCGTCTTTCACCCCTCTCTTCATCAAACTACTTCTCGTGTGAGGACTCGAATCAATCGTCAATCGCTGTTGAATCGTCGTACCTTCAACACCATAGAACAGGAAAATTTAATCTCTAAAGAAGAGGTCATCAGAGTTGGAAACTAAGGATCTCTCAACCGTGAAACAACACCGACAGTCATCTCCTTAGATTTTTTGCAAGCTTTATGGCTTGAATAAATCGTTTGTTACAAAAGTCACCGTTGGACTGAAGTATGAGAAATTGCTTGACAGTGAATGGGAACCTATAGTTCGCCTACTGAGCCAATTTTAAAGGAATTTCATTCACAGTATCGGATTGTAGCGAATTCAAATCGGCATTCGTCGATATGGAGAAATACTTTACCTTGGTTGACAGTTATTGGCAAGATATTCGGATTTACGGTTCTAACTAGTCCCTAAAGTTTACCGTAAGTTACAAGGTGAAAGCTATCGAAATCAAAGAAGGACGAAGGCAAGGCAAAAGTGGTAGTGTTTGAAAACAATATCGTCGTAGTTTAGTGATTAAAAAAGTGTCCTTCGGCTACCAAAACGAATTGATTGTTAAATGTATCGACAGTAATTTACGTGTATTGAGTGATTTATCAGATGTTATGCCTATAATTGTGCAGAAATTTGTGGATTACATTGTAGAAAAAAAGTAGTCGTATGCATCAAGCACAAAATGATTATTATATGCCTAGCGACGTAAAATAAATTGTAAGCGGTATTAATGATAAAGATATAGAGAGTGTGTATGAAAAAGTTGTATCGCTAGACATTATAAAACGCGAAAATGTAACCAAAGAAAATGTATGCGATTTTATATAAAACGTTGCGTCGCTTCATGTAAATGCACTAGTAGAAGATATAATTTCTGAAATAAATCAATAAACGTACTTACCTTTGGTGGTTATCACCTCAAACTCACTCGCCATGCTTATTATTCACATTTATTTGAATATCATTCAATTAAAGAAAGATACCCCTTTTGAAATCCACTTTATTTGATATTTTTGATGAAATTATTAAAGAATACCCCTTTAGGGATTCTCAACTAAAAAAAGTGGGGGTGTCCTCTCTCCACATACGAAACCCCTTCAGGGTTTCTCAAATAGCTGTGATTCCCTCTCCACTAACTAAAGTGGGGGAATCGGTAACGGTTCCGAAGAAAGGCGGTACGTGGTGGAAGATGGTGGGGTAATCTTATGACGGGCCATAGCGAGGAAACAACTACTGTCGTGCTAATGTTGAATCGGCGATCAACGCACTAGAAGAGCGTGTAGTCCGCTGATATGGCACGCCCGAGTTCTTACTGACAGATAATGGAACGGAGTTCCGAAATCGAGAAGTGGGAGAGTTTTTAAAGGCACTGGGCGTGAAGCATACATGCACACCTCCCTGTCACCCGCAAACTAACCCGGTCGAACATCTCAACAGAACGATCAAAACTGTATGATCAGAGCGTACGTCAAAACGAATCATCGGAATTCGGACGAGAAGTTACAAGAACATGCCTTTGCGTATAATATTGAGGGACACGCCTGTACCAGTTTCTCCCCAGCCATGCTCAACCATGGACAATAACTGTCAACCCCCAATACTCTGAGGCTCCAGATCGACTAGGTCGCACATCACCGCTTCAAAGAGGAGGCTTTGTTTTTTACAACGCAAAGCAACGTGATGTCTCTTATGCCGTTGGAGACAAAATGTGATGACAAAAGCACGTGCTGTCGTCTGCGGCAAAAGATATCGCGGCCAAGTTAGCGCCCCGATTCATAGGGCCCTACGAAGTTTCCAAAAACCAGGGGACCAACACGTACAAACTCGAGGACGCGAAAGGTTTAAAGTTGGGACCGATTGCAGTATGTCAACTTGATCCGTACTATGAAGGGCACGCTAACCAGTCGGACGGCACGTTGGATGACAATGAAGAGGACGAAAAAGTGGCTAACGGTAGGGACCTCCGTTGTACGAGAGCGGCCTGTCGATGGGTGACTCGACAGAGTCATTCGAGCATAATGCGAGCAGGAGTCCCGAGCCCATGAAATTTAAGCGAGGACGTCCGCAAAAAACGTCTGAAATCCCGAAGCCATCCGTCGTGGCTAACGCGTTCGAATTGGGCGGCATATCGAATTCGAACGAGAAACCGCGCAGGTGAGGTCCCGGACGACCTAGAAAAATTAGGCAGATGTAAGCGCTCGTCTAATGGGCACCTAAAAGTAATCCGTTGTCCCCTCCTTTCCCCTTTAGATTCCATGAGTTTCCTTTCTTATAGAGTTGGACCCTTACCTTCAACGCTCCTAGCCCTCAGGCGAGCCTAGGAGTTTTAGAGTTGCGAAGCGAGAACGCAACATCTAGTCGGGGGGTGTAACGGTACGGTCCGGTCGTTGCTGTGGCAAGATAAACCAACGGGCACGCCTGTTGGGTTCTCAAGCAACCGGACGAACGGCTGCGAGCAGAAGTACCAAGCAGATGAACGTGTTCCCGGAGTGTTACGAAGCGACCACCCGAAATAAGAGTGCCAAGCAGGCGTTTGAGCTCCCGGAGTGACCCGGAGCGATCGCCAAGAGCCGTAGCACAGAACAAGCGCGTGTGTTCCCGGAGCGACCCGGAGCAAGCGTTGAGAGGAGCGTCTCTTGAGGGATGCACGAGACGCCAAGGGCTCCGTGAGTAGTCTGATTTATTGTACGCGTGGTATCGACCCTGTATAAATGCGTGCGTATTAGCTCACGAAGGGAAACGTGCTGTTCTATATTTCAAGTTCAACATATTTTACGAGCTCAAGGCGTAGGATGGTTCTGTATTGACTTGTTTTATGGCGAGAGCGTCCGCCTATCTAATCCCTCGTGAATTATTACTTCATTGTCAATTCTATCGCGTTTCGTCACTCACGCTCACACACACACACACACACACACACACACACACACACACACACACACACACACACACACATACTTGACTTCCCTTGTACTATTTTTGTATTGTTAATATATAGATGATATTTTATTAATACTGAGTACGTTAATTGAGTGACGTGTGTATCGTGTGTTGTTTACTCCCCTTCCTATATCTGTACCCATAATTGCATACTACTCCGGCGTGAGTGTAGGTAAGGTCGCGATACGCGTATTTGGGGAATACGCGTCCCTGGATAGCTGAGTCCACTGAGTGAGTACTGGGTACTCCAGAGTCAACAGCTGCAGGTATTACAAGCAGGCCCGGGGTGGCCTGCGTCGTTTACGAGGTGTGACACCGAGGGTTTTCGGGTGATACAGGCCCGGTCGAGGACCATAGCGGTAGAAACGGTTCTGCAGCCATTTAGAAACAAAGTAGATAATATTTTACGTCAAACTTGTGACTTTTTTTAGGACACAATCAAAACGAACTAGAAATTTTATTGCGCCGGAATCAAGCATTTTTTTATGACGAACCAGAGACAAAAAATCTAATGAAAGAATCAATGAGAAATGTCAAACTAAATGCTTATAAAAAATGTAAAGGAATTTTTGGAAACAATAAATATTTTCGAATAATAATATGAAAATCTGTATTTATCAGTTTTATGATAAATAATTGCAAAAAGAAGTAATAAAATAAACAATGTTAGGTCGATCAATCAATTTTTTTCTTGCATAAATTTATTTATTTTTCCTACCTCGGGCTTTTTTAGAATCCTGGTACACTCTTGGTAAGAAAAATAGCATTCGTAACTTAATCGTAGAAGTTTCTTTACGAACTTTGTTTCGGCCCTCTTCTACGGCTTGGGTCGTAAACCTTTCGGTTTGCAAATTAAAGCCTTTATAATCTCGCACGAAAACTACTATTAATTATGTAAAGCAATGTTGAAGGTATAATTTTAAACATCTTTTTAAGTTATTTTTAGTTTTAAATGGTGCTAAGCATGAGAAAAAGCATGTGAGACTTCCATTATTTGATCAAAAATTTCACATCGCAAATTTGGGTTGATAAAAAATAGCGCAATAAACAATTTAAATATTGTAATTACATAAAATAGTAAAAAAAATTTTTCTTTGTTGTCGACAACAGGACTTCTCTATAAGTAACACGAAGATGTCGGGGAGAAAAAAATCTTACTTATTTACCATACATTTTTTTTTTTTTTTTTAATTAAGTTGACAGGAACAGCGGTAAATTTGAATGTAAGTACAAAAAGCAATACAAACACAAGTACATAAGCAAAGGAGCAGACTACCTTAAACTTTTAGAGAGCAAGCAACAGTAGCGAAGAGCAAAACGAAAGGATGATAGGAAAGGAAATAGGAAAAAAAAACGTACGCATGTTTGAAATATTACAAAGGTTAGAGATAAGAGAAAAAGAGTTAAAAAAGGGGAGAAACAACTGAAAAAAAGAGAAACTAAAGTAAGCGGAAGAAGAGAAATCTCTTGAAAAGGTAGTTAGCAAATTTTAATGGGGAAAAAAATGAAGCTAAAGGAAAAAGAAAAGACAAAATAGAGTCATTAAAGGCGCAAACAATGAAAAGGAAAATCTGGATATAAAAGTCAAAGAGATTATTGAGCCGCAAATAAAAACCACGGTCATGGTGGCGAAAGCTACTAAAAAAATAATAAAAAGGCAAAAATTGAGAGAAAGCTAGTAGTAGGAGAACTAAAACATTAGGAAATGATGGAAAAGGTTATGTTGAACAAACTAAACTTAGAAAAAAAATATATATTGAAAATGACCTAACACGAAGAGAAACTGAGATTCAAAGGATGATACGAAACAAATCAGAGGATAAGAGAAGTTAAGAAAAAATCAGCAAAATCGGTTACATAAAAATAAAGAATAGTGACAGGTGTTTCAGATGTAGTAAGTGGTGTGAGGAATTTGGGGAAGAAAGAAAAAAGAGAAGACGCAAGTATAAGAAGATCAAGAAGATAACCACGAGAGGGGAAAGAAAAGAAGGAATAGAAATATTTGTATTTGGAACGTTGCAGGAGTTTCAAACAAAGACAGCGAAGTATAGGAGTATTTAAGTGACTTTGATGTGCTAGTGTCGGTAGAATCGTGAGTAGAAAAAAAACAGAGAGTTGGAAAAGTAAGTAGCCAACAACTTTTGAGTGGAAATTCGTACCAGCATCAAGAAAACATAAATAGGTAAAGCAAAATAGGCAATAGTTACAGAAATTAGGAAAAAAGTGTATAACAAAGAGTAATGTGGAGAAAATGGAGAGAAGTTACTTCATAAACAGAAAAAAAGCGTAGAAACTGGTACGAAGCAAAACGCAAACGATTCGAAAGAACTAAAAAGGAAATACTCAAAAATGCATCATTGGACGGAAAAGTTTGAAATAGATTCAAACAAAGAAAGGAAGAGATAACGACGAAAATAAAAATAGAGGGATAGAGAAAGCATTTTATGAAAAAGCTGGATGGTAGGAATAAAAAGGAATGGTATTAGAAGAGTCAAGAAAAGAAGAAACAAAGAACAACTCCAAGAGATAATGAGCTGGAAAACGAAGTAAAAAATTACATGCTAAATGAAGTAAATACAGCTTCATAATTATTGGAAAAAGTGTTGGTAGAAGAAAAAATACCGGAACAATGGAGAAAAGGGATAATATGACAGAGAAACGAAAAGGTGATGATAATAATTTTAAAAAAGGTGATAAAAAGGATAACAAGAAAAGTAACAATAAACTACACAGCATATAAAATACATGCATGTTTGCTGAATCATTTGTATAAGAGGGCAATTGAAGACAAATTAGCAGACAGTTAATTCAGATCCAGAGAAAAAAGAGGAGTAATGAAAGCGATCTACACATTAAAATATATGGTAGAAAAATAATAAAGCAAGCCTGAAGAAAAAAATTAGCTTGTTTCATAGATTTTGAGGAGGCATTTAATTGGGTAGACGGAGATATGTTAAAGAAAATATAACAAAAGATAGAGGTAAATAAAAGGAATAGAATCATTGATATATACAGAGAATCAAGAAACATAGATAAAGTGAAAGAAGAAATATCTGAGGAATTTTCAACGAAAAAGGTATGAAACGAAAATGCTGATTAAGCCTGACGATATTCGATATATTCTTAGCAGACCTGGGAAAAGAGCTTAAAAAAGGACAGGTAGAATGATGCAGAATAAGTTATGAGAATGTATGGAGTCTATCTTTTGCCGATTATATTGTTCTAATAGCTGATAGAGAATTGGAACTAAAAAAGATGTTGAATGGATTTAAATAGTATATTAAAAAAAAGTATGATCTTCAGTTAGACATAAACAAAATTTTCAGCATCAAAAAAATAAAAAAATGAGATAGAGTCTGGAAAAAAGGGAAAGAATTACAAAAAATATATAAAATAAAATACTTTAGATATATTCTATTGAATCATGGCAGATATAAAAGGCACATAGAAGCGAGGAAGAGAAAAGCTATAATCGTTATGAAAAAAGCATAGAGAATAGAAGATAAAATATTTTAAAATAGTTGCAAAAGAAAAAAGACATCATTTGTAGCATTTGACAGAGTATAGCGTTATCCGAGGTAAAAATATGAGGCTGGGAAAAATTGGAGGTTGAAAAGTGTTTGAAGACGGTACATAAAGTGAATAGTAGAATTATATAGCAATATACCAAATTATATAGTGAAAGAAGAATGTGAACATACAAACGCCGTATTATCAGTCATAAAGCGCGAAATTTAAATAATTTAACAAACAAATGATGGGAGTTTGGGAAATAGTGTATCTGTGAAGATAAGGTAGAAAGTGGTCTTACTGTCAATAATGTACACCCGACGGATTTTAATTCGGAAACCGTAAAATTTAAATGTTGGTATTTATTTATTTATAGGAGTTAATTAAAAGTAAGAACCAAACGATAGTGTAACGGTTCTACAATTGCATTTGTGATACAAATAATTACTTAGCAAAGTCAAACTGTTTGTTTGGGAATCATGGATTTTTTTACACAAAAAAAAGTTAAAACATTTGTAAAAAATTTGCAAGTGAAGAATCATTATAACATGAAGACATAAATAAAAAAAATATTTTTGTTGTGATTTATGTGAAATTTTTATTATAGAAATAAATAATTATTCACGTCATATTAAAGAATGTAAAAAGATAAGAAAAAAATTAAATGTACAAAATGTGACAGTTCTTAAAAAAGGAACTTACAAAGGCAAATGAAATGCCATGAAAAAAACCTTGAAAATAAAAATTTTGTCAAAATAGTGGTAAATGTTACTTAAAAGCAGAACACTGGAAAATATTTCTGAAAGTATGTTATAAAAATAAATAACGATAATTCATTTCAACATAATAATTACGTGTGTCATTTTCATTGCATTCTATACTTGAATTTTAATAACTACGTCAACAGGAGCTGATTCCAAACTTGAGTAAGTATAAAAAAAACAAATTGAATACATCATATAGTTCTACGGTTTTCGAGCAAGTATTAGCTCTCCGCTCTCTTTAAAATATTATAGTTTTTTCTTTATTATTATTGTCAAATTTAATCTTATAAAAATAATGCTAGTACTTGCCCTGAAACCATACAACTTTATAACATAGGACGATATTTATTTAAATTCTATGAGATTCTATAATTACTTTTTTCAATAACTTATTTAAATTGGACTTAAATTTTATCCTTCACTTAAAACTATATAACCGAAAATTTATAGAAATCGTGACTGAATCTAAGAAAGTAATAGTGTAGTAAAAATTTACGAAGAAATAGAAAAATACGTTGGAGGGGAGCTGGGGGTGAAGTAGGGAGGGAGTCTGGTGAGGAGCTGATGAAGAGAGGAGGGGGGGCAACCCAAATTTGTTTGGGTCAAATTTAACGGCATAAAGAAACGAAATTCACCTTATTTAGAGGGTAGCTGACAAGCAGACAAAGACGCTTTTACTTGCCTATTTGCTTCTAGAAGCATATTTTAATGACTATGGAAGTACACTACTGTAATTAAATGGATTACGAGTGTAAATGAGCTTGAATCTACTGATCTACTAAAGCCATGGTCTACATCACGTGTTATTTGCCGCATTTTTGTTTGAAAGTGAATTACATATTACTCATTAATCAAAAAAGTACAAAATATTTCTTTCCTGCTGATAGAGATCCTAATACACCTTATATGATTATTTTTTTCAATACCTTTACTTAAAAAATACTAGTATTACGTGGTTGATGCCGCAATGTTAATAATAAAGAGTATATGAAATAACAAACTGTGCCCTAATCGTAGAAAACATTTATTTGTTTGCATCATAGCTGCAATAAAAGAATGCAGGACTTAAAAAGTTTATTTTTGAAGCTATTTCGATCCAAAAGCGTCTTTGTCACATGACTGACGATGCCATTTTATTTTTAAACTGTACTTAATAATATACAAAGTTAATATAATAATCTTATTTAATTATCGTCTATTCAAGCTTTATAAACACCGGAGTAAAACAAAACAAAATGTATTCATTCTACGATTTTTTAAAAGACGCACATGTCGCGTGTTTTGTCTACCGTTTTAGATTCTATTACTAGCGAGAAACTTTTTACATACAGCTTTTGTTAAAAGAACTTAAGACTTTTCATTTTAAGCCTTTGTAGACCACAGTCTATTTCCCGAAGCATTTTTTATAATCGTTTATTGGATAATATTTGTAGGTCGCGTGTTTTAGCTACTATTTATGTCTGACACTAAATTTTTCACACTTAGCTTTGAAAGAATTCGAGCCGGTGAAAGAACTCGAGAACTTTCATTTCAGCTTTTTTATATCCCAGTCAGCGAGTTTTATAATTGTTTAATTAAAAAAAAGGTGTAGGTTACGTGGTTTAGGCAGCCATATTGGATCTGTAATGTGGATTTACTACATATGCCACTCAGCATTAAAAACTAGAGGTCCAGACTTTTCTTTTAATCACCTATAGAACTTAAAAAAATGAAACCAATTGTGGAGGAGGGTGCGTCATTCGTTTACAAAGAATAACCTATATAATACATGTTCTTATACATCTCAGATATAAGACCGTTTTTTTTAATGATCCATGAATTTCTTTTAAAATCGACATGAGTAGAGATATGTTTAAAAGATTATTATCTTCTGACATATCTTTCGCTCTTAAAAAAAAAATTAAAAAATGTAAATCCACAGTTTATTTATCCGATATAAACAACTATTAACTAATGACGTCCATGATAGAAGCTGTAAGGACTTCTGCGCTGCAGAAAACAGCGATTCAGACTACAAAACAGATCACAAAATTAGTAAATTCACATAAAGAATATAAGATTAACGTTGAAAATTAAATAGTTTCAATCAATATCAGAAGTTTATGAGTACTGGCTAGCAGTATACGAGTATAATCAGATGATAATAACTTTTAGATCTCAAGTTAAAGAACAAACATGCCTAAATATGATTATTAATCTTTTTGACATTGAATAAAAACTGCTTTCAAAGTTAATTAAATGTGTTACAATAAGTATTATTTGTTGATTAGTCACTGCACCCTTAACATTAAAAGCTTAAAACATAGAAAATGCGTATACATTGAGAAAAAAAAATATTTTTAAGGACAAGAATGTCAGTAAGTATGATGACGTATTACAAATAATAATTTATGAAAAAAATTGCTACTTTTCGCACGAAGTTGTTCTTTTTAACCAAATTTTCTATGTACGATATTTTTCATTAAATAATATTTATGTAAATTACATACTAAACTTATACTTTCCTAGGATAAATTAATATTCTGCCACTTGAAGTTGGTTTAGTGAAGTTACAGCAATTAGATTTAAAAAAACGAGAATAATACTTGCTGTTATAAATCCAAAATGCCATTGATGAAATTGTGATGTTTAAATTATTATAAAAAATGAAACGATTCAACCCGAAATTTGGTCACGTGGATTTTGAGATTTTTAATTTCGCTCATCTGACCTCAGATTCAGAACCAGCAACCTAAAAAACCATTTAATTGACGAATGCATAACCGAATATTTAAGAAAATAACTAAAAAATTTCGACCCTAAAGCTAGTCACGTAGAATTTTGCTAATCTGACCTTGGATGCGTAATCAGCGACCCGAAAAACTGTTAAAATGATGTACATGACGGATATTTAAAAAAACTTAAAATTTTTTACCCCGATGCTGGTCACGTGGAATCTCGGCTTTCAAATTTCTCTTGTCTCACCTCGGATTCTTAATCAGTGACCCGTAAAATTATTAAAATCATACCTTACTTGCTATTGCGTTTCCAAAAAAAGCGGTATCTCATATGTTTGCATACACTCCAGAAAATATTTCGCGTATTGTTTTATCGGTTCATCTTTAAAATTAAGTTAAAGTAAGACTTTTGTCAAAAATCGGTGCATTTTGGCCACTGTTCGTTGGGAGAGTAACAGTGAAAAATGGAAATATTCAAAGAAGACTAATAAAAAATGCAAAGCTAAGTGGAAGAATAAATCAGGAAAAATTTGATGAATTGTAAATATATAACTTAGAATGAGAAGAGAAGAACAATATAAAGATACACAGAGAACAAAAGAGGAAAGGAGAATGAAAAAATTAACAAAGATAATTGAAAAATTCAAGTTGCCCAACTTGGATTAAGTGACAAAAACTATCGCTTATTTATATTCATACTTTTTTTCTTCTTAATAAAGTTACTAATTTAAACTAAGTACATTGAGTTTCTTATATTATCAACTAATTGAATTATTTCATTTATATGAAAGATCTTAATATTATAATAATAGATGTAAGTTGTGGAAGGAAATGCAACAAAAGCCCTCCAAGCCTATTAGAGGTGGAGTAAGAAAAAAATAAAAAATAGTAAAAAAACTTAGTCGAAGTGGGGAAAGATAAGGCGTAAAAGAGGCTATAGAAAGGCTCCTTTAATCTCAAAAACATATTTTTAACGTGAAACACGGAGAATACAAGGAAATTCGGATGGGGGTCAAGTGGAGTAGGGTGTGGGGGCTGTGGGGGTCTTAAAGCAATGACAATCTTACATGACACATGAAAATTGAACGAATATATCCGTAAATTACAGAGGAAATCCGATGATAGAAGAAGGAGGGGGCGTAGGCGGGACTAATGGATTTATCTTTTACAACTATATATGGGAGCGTCCAAGCCAAGCGGGCCACCCGGCACTCGTGACGCTGTTTTCGCATACAACTCGTTCTTTTCAACTCGCTTAAGATCCAAGAAAAGTAAGTAGAACAATATTCAAAATAAATAAACCTATAAATTTTAAGCTGCTCTTTATGATGGGGCCATTTGTTTTGACTTATGATGTTTGTATCCCAGTAAATACCGAGTCTAAATTGTAGGTTGAATTCTCGCAAAGTTTAGACTTTTTTTAATTATTTTGTTTTCGTTGGTTTAATCTACAACCATCTAACGACATCTCTGCCAAATTTGAAGTTGGGATGAGCAACGGATAACAAATGACACTCAAATGAAGACTTCGCCGCCTGGTCTGGCGAGTTATTAAAAAACTCTGAGCTTCTGTCACTCGGCAACCAACATATGCAGCGCGGTGGCACACGGGCGGGGGGCACGGGCGGTGCAGCGCCAGACCAGTCAGTGAAGTCTTCATTTGAGTGTCATTTTTTAATCGTTGCTCATCCCAACTTGAAATTTGGCAGAGATGTTGTTAGAAGGTTGTACTTTGATTCAATGTAAGAAAAAATAAATAAAAAAAATCTAGACTTTGCGAAAAACTAACTTACAATTCAGACTCGATTTTAACTGTCATAAAAATATTATAAGCCAAAACAAATGGCCCCATCAGGAAGAGCAGCTCAAAATCTATCGATGTATGTATTTTGAATATTGTTTTACCTACTTTTCTTGGATCTTAAGCGAGTTGATAAAAACGAGTTTTGTTCCTACCACGTGTGTTTTTTGGTGTTGCTGATATTAAGTCCCGAGAGGAGTATAAGGTGACATGGAAACTACAAGCAGTCAACACAAGCTGCCGCTGCACACTGATTTACTTACATGCATGTATGTGTGTGAGAACGAGTTAGGAGCAGAGGCCAGGACAAAAAATAGTAGAATACAGTGTACACTGACAGAGCGCAGCAGCAAACGTCAAGCCGTAGAATGACGGCGAGTGATGGGGAATACGACGTGGGTAAAAAAGTGTATAGCGAGTGCACAATGAGTACGTGTGACGAAGGCATATCTCTGTTTTCCGAGTACAGTAAAGTTACTTGCAAATCTCTTTCTAAACTTTTAAGAATATAAATATCATTTTGAGATAAAGATAAAAAACTTTACGTGAACATGGATATTTCAGTCATGCTTTTAATTTTAATTCTTGTTTCATAAATACCACTGTTGAACATGGCATAACAATATATAATACTTTTGTTAACGTTCGTTATGATAATCGTTTTCTTAAGCGAGGAATTATATTCTTCCTAATTATAAATTATATTTTCAACTATTATAGAAGAAACATAATTATACAATTTTTAATTACCATACAAAAATTACAAGATCTAAATAAAAAATATTAATTCATATTAATCAATGTAATTAAAGTATGATAAATCAGTGAAAAAAAAATTACATACATATCTGAGAGTCGAAATTTCCTATAGTTACATCAACATGAAAGAAGTAATATCAGAAAAGTAGAAACAATGTCTGATGAAAGCATTTTTAATTCAATTAAACCTGTGAAAAATAAAATTATTTTCTTGTAATTTATCAGTTTTAATACCGCCAAAATGTAACAATAGCAGAATCATTTAATGTTATAATTTCAGTACAATACAAGGTTCATTATTCTATGTAAATTATACTTTTGTTGACTATTAATTTTCATGTATCCAATAATCTGTATTTAAAATTCATAAAGATTTTTTTTTGAAATCCTTAAGTTGAAATAGTTTTTGATTGCCTTAAAGTAACATCAGAGCAGTCCGCTTACGTCCATGGCTCATACAGGTCGGGTCACCAAGTGAGTGTTTAGACCGGTCAAGGCACTGGAAGGAGTCTGGCTACTGTAGTCTGGCTACCGGATGGTTTATTAAAGAGGTTACGCAATAAGCAGATTTTCGAAGGAAGAGAATTTTTTAAAAATACGTAATTACAGGATCATAAAAATACTTTTCAAAATTCTTATATTACAAAAAAATGTCATATTAAATTCCTGTAAGCAATATTTAACGGTTTTTTATGACATATACGTGTAGACCTAATCGTATATAATAGTACTGTGTGTATTAGGTTTTGATGTCGAGTTTCAGGTACAGAATACTTATATATAATACATAATTTATTAAAAATGAGCATAAACTTTTTTATTGCTTGTTTTAAAAAATTTGAATAAGTATAAGTAAAAACACTATCAAACGTCTTATAATATAGTTTTATAAAGGATTGATTATATGAATATAAAAAGAAATATATTTTATTTAAATGTTGAGATAAATCGTATATTCCCGTAAAAATAGAGTCAATATAAGCATTTTTGGATGTAATCATGTACAATATTTAATCGGTATTAATTTTGATGGTAAGTCCAAATAGTTGTGATACATGAGTTTTTATTTATATTAGTAAGAATATATTTCTTTCAAAATTTGTGCTTAATTTATTTTCAGCAAGTGAATTTTGAGGTAGAAAGAAAACAAAAACTGTAGAGAATTGAATTTTGTGGCTCAAGTGGCTAGCGCGTAGAGCATTTAGAGGGTTCCACGTCAAACCGTACGGTTTAAAAAAATTCTTGGTTAAAAATTATAAGAATCAATAGTACTTTTCAAAACTAAAACACAACAAAAATTTGAGTTTCTTAGAGTCACGTGACTAGTGTCGGTGGTAAATTAAATATTGAAATTTTTGATCCAACGCTAATTTTTCGAATGCCAAAAGAAAAAGACAAAAAAAAAAACATATTTTCGTGTATATTTTTACGCTACATCGTTTCAAATAATTTTAAAAAATTTAAGCTGATTCAACCCTCTATTTCAAGGTTAGAAAATAATAATTTTTTTTACAAGCGCACTTGATATTCTCAGTTTTTTTTTTTTTTTTTCAACAAAAGATTTTTGGGTCCCTTCTTGGAACAATTTCCGTTTTTAATGGGAATAGTTCAAGTTTCAGCGTTAGATGGCAAGAGAGGTAAAAATAACCATAATTTACTACTTTTTCCTTGTGCATCAAAAATAAAGTAAAAAAAAAAAAATTATTTCTCAAATATTTAAGAGCGCTGATTTAAAATCGCAAAGTACATTTTGAAACCTCAAAATGACTGATTTAATATGGCTGAACATGTTTCAAAATTCAACGAATGCATATCTTTAACGCAAAAAAACAATGTGACTCATAAAGTCACGAAATTGCGCCAGAACTTGACATCATACAATGGAATGCAAAATGTTTTAAATGTGGACTGTCCTACAATAATTAAATTTGGAATTCAGACTTTTAATTTACCCAGAATCCACATAAGGTTCATATAGAATCTCCATGAAATCTATACAATTTCCAGGTGAAATTTAGGCATGGGGCAGCCGATGTTTACACTACGTTTGCAACAGTGTCTTTTATTTACCATATATCTTGTTTTTCCAAAATTCAATACAGTATACAAGTGCAGAAAACAGTGAAGAAAAAATCCCAAGTCGTTTATTGGTTGGCTCGGTTCATTTCGCATTTTTCTTATCTGAAGTTTCTCATGGATTCCGGGTTTTTTCAGTAGTTAATTATTTTTAATCGAATATAGATGAATATATTATGTATAACTTCGCTCATACTTAAAAAAAGGTTTTTTTAGCTGCAGGAGAAACACACATTTTATGTTAGAAAACGAATTCGAGGACCAATTGAACAAACGACCCACTGACTGCAAAATAATCGTTCCCTAGATTGCTTTCTAAATAGACGCCAGTCACTATGTTTTTGGCAGTGACTATTTGGCTCCCATTGAAATTGCATTAACATAGTGGTGCACTGTGGGGCAAATCGGGTATTTTTGTCTCGAAAATAGCTAAAGATCTCAATTCTCAAGACTCTCATTTAGACACTTAACTCTTAAAACAAGGTTTATAACTCTGATTGCATTCTCTTTAGGTGAGTTAGTGACTTATTACGTTTGTATAAGCTTTTTATACCTGCGTTACCTCAAACCTAACCTCAAAATTCCTCATACCATATAGATATACAGTGTTACCTGTATGTTTTTGGAAACAGAGTTTTGAATTATGTTTTAACAAAACACAAGCGTACCTTGTAACTTTTTGCCCTGAGTCTCTGATAAATTTTACTCTTAAAACTAACAATACAAATATCAAGAAACTGTTGACATGAGATCTACAAACTTAATACACCGGTAAAAACAGTTTATTGTTCCTATAGTAACATGATGTCTTTATGAAAACTCTATTATGAGGTTGCGCAAGTTTAGAAACACAGTATTGAGTACCAAAATAACTGTATAATGTAGAAAGATATATAAATAAATATGTATATATATATATATACTAGTGAAGGTTCAACCCTCTGCGCGCTCCGTGCACTAACCCCTCATTCCTCGATGACGACTTTTGGTAGATAACTTGATTTTTGAAAGAAGTTTTGTTTATTTTTTTATTTAAATCCATAAAAGATTTAATAAGTAGTGTATTGCAATGGAAAGTTTTAAAAAAATAATAGACATGTAATATACAACGTTGAAAAATACTACAAGTAGATCGAACAACAGTGACACATTATCTAGGTCAATAAACTCATGAATGCCAATCATCATTCCACTTAATAACCACATTACGAAGTTATGTGAAATCAAAAACAAAGCTTGCCACGTGATATTGTCACGTCAGCTGATTTTGGAAATTGCGACAAAAAAGTGTATCTCGGTACAAGTGATTAACTTATGCCAAATATTTGATGATTGATTTTAAATCAAAAAAGAGTAGGCAGAATCTGTTTTGCATACATTTTCCAATAATACTTCAAGAAAGGTTTTTTTATTTTGTAAAAAAAAGCATTGTGGTACTACAAGCTAACTTATGCAAACCACGAATTTGTTTATTTTTTGCCAAATTAAGACATTAACGAATTTTGCATACGTTTCTAAGGCGAACATTGGATTCCGATACCGATCTCAAAATGTAACGATTAAATATATTCCTGAACGATATACTAAGGAATGGAATGCACTTTTTTTTTATTTTCATGTTTTCAACGACCGATATAATTATTTGCAGACGTTTTCGACATGTTCACGGAGCTCTAATAATAATAACATTAATAATAAATCGTCATAAAAAAAGATACCATGGTACAATAAACTAACGTATGCAGTTTGGAACATTGTCGTATTCAAGTGTAAAATCACTGCTATCAATGTTGGCATATATATTTTATATTATAACTATTTTAATCACACATTTGAATATTTCTTATTTTCTTGGTTCAATTTATTTTCAAATTTCGTGTAAATATGAAACATCGATCGAGAGTACGAAGACTATCGATTTAAATAGCTAATATTTATTTGTAATGTGGGGAAAGAGTTGTAGAAGAAAAGGAATAGGAATAATATGAAAAGCGTTAGTTGAGATTATCGTTTCATTGTCATTACTTCCAAGATTGTGTGTGCGACATTTGAAATTTTACATTTTGGAAAAAGAGTCTGACTTTGGCATTAATTTTGAAGAAAACTTAGTTGACGCGGATGAAAAAAACAAATTAAAATTTTTCTTCTGTTCGGGTAATGAACGTGTGAAGGCTTTTGCAGGAATCACTCTGCAAAAATGCCAAAAGGCAAGAAGCATTTGACAGGCTTATCAATTGGGCAACTAAAACGTCGAGTTTTCAGATAATCATGAAGGGACATCAAGATATCACAGCCGACTTTTTTACGCAAATATTAATGCGCTACATAAAAAGTACAGACCAACTGATCTAGAAGTGTAATTATTTACTCATATATTAAAACACCTACATCAAGTTTGCAAGTACCCAATATTCCTGCAGGGCACTCACAGATGCATTTTTCAACATTATTATATTTTGTATGCCTTGAAAGATTACCTTTTACTTCAACTGGATTGTCATTTAAGGCAGATGTTCGCAGGACAAGGGCTGAAAACTTTATTTTCAAATCGCTTTGAACAGTGATCCCACAAAACATGATGTGATTAGCATTGCACGCGCATTCACCTTCTTGCAAAGGGCGAATACCAACATTTGCATAACTTATAACATTGCTAAAATATAAAAAAACTTATTTCTTTTCTATGTCGCCCATGTTTTACCGTTTTCTTTACGTGCACTATCACAGTTCCCTTTGTGGCCAGTTGTGGCGCTGGGAGCTACCTACAACAGTCCGAATCTAGCTGATCTATTCACTATATGTATTTACACACAATATTAGACTACAGTGCTATACTAAGAAATGCTACACTTTACTGTTCTAACCAAACACCACTGCATTAATGTTATGAAGTAAGGATTTCATGAGATATTTTGATGCTTAATGTAAATAATTTTATTATCTATTTTATTACATCAAATATATTACTCATTTGATCGACAGAACTACGTATCTGAAACAGAAAACTGTCATCTGTCACTCAAATTATGTTTCATGAATTAAGATCTTGCATGAAAACTTCTATTTGGTCTGTCAAGTATATTATGAAATAGTAATAGACACGCATTTTTCTTTTTTGCATTAATAAAAATTGTCGGAGATAGAGCATATCAAAGCCCAGGAGTGGATACCCTTGTAAAGTCATAAATCCCTGCGTCTGAACTTTAACGGGCTCTATGTCTATCGATTTTTATTTATGCTGAGATACTCTACGCGAATTATGTTTTCGACAACCATACGGCTAATAGTAGCAAAACCGTGTACAGTCTACTGTAGTGGGGGGGGGGGGGGCAGGTCCATCCCGTAACTTTGACTAGGTCCACGACTTTCGTAAGGCTATTTCGATGTATTTGCACTTCCTCAATCTAAATTTTTTGTCTTAAGTCGCAAAAATGGCTAGGTTTTTTGTTATGAACAATTTACATAAAAATAAAAAAAAAATTTGTTATTTGACGAACAAAAAATTTTCTAAGATTATTTGGCCCATTTAAGGCCAACAAGGATTCATGTAATTCTTTTGTAAAATGCACGGTTTAGCTAGAAAGAATTCATGTACATGTATATTAATTTTAGGTAAAGTTTTTTTGATGAACAACAACTGTTATCAAAAGACCGAGACTATTTCAAACAAAAAGAGTATCTTGCCATTTTTTCGTTATACGCCTAGTTTTCGAGAATAACACTGTAAACGCTGCATAGGGTATGCTAACTAATCAATGTTTTATCAAAGCTCATATATTATAGATGTCGCTACATTATCGAATCGTACGCTAGTTTTTCTGTGGACTGTACCGTATCTGAAGTTCGTAGCGACGTTTACGTGCGATTGTTTATTGTTCAAAATTCATTTATTTAAACACACGTTTTTGGGCGGTTGCTAATAATTTCCACATGTGCAATAGTATACAAATTTTTTTTTTCACTTTTCTTATAGTCACATTAAATATATATTGCATTTGCACATGTTGATTTATTATTCAGAGGTATTGGTGATCGTTCACAGGTTTGGTTACATTCTCTGATCGGTATATGAAACCGATGTATGCCTTGGAAACGCATGCAAAATTTCTAATGTTTTAATTAGATGAAATATAAATAAATCTATGGTTTGCATACTCTAGTTCATAAAACTCTATCTAAAATCAATTTTGTATTGTTTCTTAGATTTTTTCACCCTTGTTAATGCCATCAGTCACGGTTACGAATTTAAGGATTTCTCTTGGATCGTCACATAACATATCAGCTGTTCAGTCAGATTACAATGCTCTGTAAGAGAACAATAGATAAATAGTTGGCATTTGTGTCTTCCTACTTGCTGCTATCATCCTATTTCGCAGTAGTTGCACTATATTGTCATATCTCTATGCATACAAAGTAAAAATAAATATAGTGGCGCTTTGGAAGGGGTAAGAATAAACGAATTGACAATGTTTAGCCAGTATTGATTGTTTTCTGATATTATTTCCTATCGTCTATATTCAAAAGGCGTTCAGCCTTCAGTTGCTAGAAACGCCTATATTTTACACTGTGCAAATTTTTTACAACAGTTACAAATTGCTGATCGGTCAGTTCCTCAAGCAGCTTATGTTTGGTGGTGCGACGTTGAGAAACATGTCAGTCGGCACCTTGCATTTGTAGCCCATGCTGTCAAAAACTAAAGAATCTTGAAAGATTCTCTTATATCACGATATCTGTTCCCAAAAGACGAAAACATACAATTTTATCACGCCCGAAAATATCCACGACTTTGAGAATCTGTTTCTCCGCCACTGCAGCTTTATAAGAGAATTTAAGTAGACTTTTCGTTCCTAGAATTTTTTGTGTAATAAAATGTTGTTTTTTAAATTCAAAATTCTTTTATTTAATAGAATTTGCTCGCCATATTGGATCTGCTGTCTAGTTTTTTGTAAACATTATTTTGGATTCATGTTCGCTGACCCCGGAAACCTAACAATATACCTTTATACCAGTAACTTTGATCTTTAACTGTTGTCTGTGCGGAAAACATTTCTGATTTTTTGATATTAGGCCATTTTGGGCCTGTTACTAGTCGATAGCCATCACGCGACAAAAATTATTTAAGGGAACATATATTAAGGTCAAAAAACAGAAATAAATTTTTTTTGTAGTTTTCAAACTATTGAAAAAAAATTTTGAAACGCCGACATGAGGGTGAAACATAACTTCCAATTTTTTTTCAGTTATGGTCGTACTCTACAAAATAAAAAATTGTTTTTGTCTCCGTGTAAGTGGAATGCCACATTCATATGTATATTAACGCAAATTCATAATTAATTTTAAAATGTTTAAAAATGGCAAAAAAAGCACTTTATTGTATCTGTAATAATGTCAATCTTTTGCTTGCATACCGATAAGAGTTATTCATTACTATTTGATTAGTAATAATTGTTTCCAAAATCTGTGAACTTATTCCATGTATTAAGTATATTTGTTCTATTTCTAAACGAAGTTTTGTGTGCTCATTTTGGTAGTCTACGTGCGTACGCATGTATTTAAGAACGAATTCTTGTATTGTATATTTTCGCCCCTACAATCCTTTTTATTTTGTATTTTATTTATTTGTTCCATGTACAGTATTTATACATTTTTTTTTACATTATAGTTCCCTGCACGACGATCCCGTGCATTTACATCACCAAAAAAACCGAATGTTTGCAAATCATGTACTATACCTTTTTAAGTTTTTCATTCAGACAGACATTCTTATAATTAACTTCTCCATTCTCTCCTATCATTCAATTTTCAGCCGCTTAGACTTCTGTCGCGTCTCCATATGCATACTTTTTCCCTATATTTTAATCCCGCATCTTTGTGTAACTTCTTACTCGCTTTCATCGCCTTACGCTTGCTTGGTTCGTTTTTCTTTACGATAGATATCTTTACTTCTATTAATATGTGGAAAGCCGCACCTTTCTTTCACTTCCGGGTTTCACTCTCTCCGTGAACCTTAATTCTAAGTCAGCTCAATTTTTTCAAACTCTTTGCTAAATTTACGGAGGCCGTTGATCGGATCTCCTCCCGGTATCTCAATTATATTATCTTTAACTTCTTCGTTAGTTACCAATAGCCCCAGTCCTTCTACTTTCGCAACCCAAACATCGCTGATTTTTTTCTTTATTTCCCTACATGTTAATATATGCTTCAATTCTCCTAGTTCTTTTTTACATGCCCTATACCTTTAGTCTGTGTATCCCTTGTTGTCTTCCATTTTACGTTACCGCACCTTAATGCTCTTTTACTTCTCCCTTGAGTTGCCTGTCTGCCAGAATCCTTAGTCTTCCTTTGCAAGCCTGTCTTTCTGAAGAACATGATTTTCGTTTAGTTTGTGTTTATCTCTAGTTAATTATGGTTACAGTATCCCTGTAGGTTGTTAAGCAAATTTTGTAACCCATCTATTGTATTCAACACTGCTGCTACATCATCCGAAAACTTTTGGTTGAAAATCTTCTCCCCTCCTACAACTAAACCCCTTCGTCTCTTTTTTCCCATTCTTTTTTAAGATCTTCTAGAAAAATACTAAATAAACTGGGACCTAGTGGGCATCACTGCCTGACTCCACAATTTGTTTTAAATTTTTCCGTGATCTACTCTTCTGTTACTATTTTATTTTTTGTTTTTCTCTATATTTCTTCTATCATTCCCATAAATTTTCCTTTAATGCCTATTTCTTTCATTTTTTCTGTTAAGATTTTCCTATTAAACCTTGAGTTCATGACAGCTCCATTCCCCCTTAATAGTATTACATTTTTTTTTTATACGACAATACATACCCATGTAAGACTTATAGATTTTTATTTTTCTACTTTCAGGAAAAATGACAGTAAAAAATCATTTCTATATGTTAAAATTTAAAGAACCTTCAAACATTTAAAAGCATTTCATTGTAGTGTTCAGAATTTCATAGACTTCGTGTAAGTTATGTAGAGTTCCATAGAATGCTCAATGTGTAAGAAGACCTGCTATACATCTCTCTCTCTTTTTACGTTCCAAATTTTCGAATTCTTTGCTCGCTTCTGACAGAGCTGCTTGCTCAATTTTATTAAGGATGATCGATCATAAGATTTATTGAAAGCTTCCACCATAAGCGAGTCGTGGCTCAAACCAGAGAAGCATTTTAATCAATTGTATATTCCAGGTTATACACTTATTCGTCATGATAGACTGGGAAAAGGTTCAGGGGGCGTTGCTGCTTGTATACATAATTCAATTCAATTTTGAACTGTTACTCTTTCCACCAAGGGTACTGCTTATTCTCTTGAACTTAATATCTCACACAAAATAATTCTTTGTGTGATTGCATATAATCCCCCCAAGTGCGGTTATTGGTCAGACGTTGTGGAAGCTATCATGTGTTTCAACGTACCTTTTGACTCTTCTGTCCTGCTGGGAGATTTTAACATAGATTGACATAGTAACCCCATAACACGCTGCATACTCAGCCATTCGTTTACCATTCTCGGCCTTTTAGTCTTCCCATTTAATCCTACTTATCATACAAGTTCTTCTGAAACTACTATTGATTATATTTTTATCCCTGACCCCTCCTCGATTATTTCCCATCAGCAGTTCGAGGTTCCCCATATCTCTAGGCACGACGTACTTTTGGTGCATATCCGTGGTTTCCAACCAGTGTTTGAACCTCATCGTATTACCTGCCGTTCGTGCAGACACTTTGACAATAAGCTCTTCAATCGGGACTTGAGTAATATTAACTGAGGCCCTTTGATTCGGATATTACATGTTGATGACAAAGTCAATATGTTCAGAACGACACGATTGGATTTGTTTAGTAAACATTCCCCCATGCGCTCATTTGTACTCCAACGACGTAACTGTCCTTGGATGACTGATGAGATGAGAGCTCTTATCAGATCGCGTAATGACGCTGGGAGAGCCTACCGTAAGCATCGGCGTGATGCTCATCTCACTGCATTCCGACAATTTCGTAAGAGTCAAAACCCTCTCACTTAATGCTCTTCATGAATTTAATCGGCATAGACTATTAGCTTTTAAGTCCCCTGCTGACACGTGGAGATGTCTTCGTGGTATTGGCGCTGCCCCCTCGTTCAGCGCTGCCCCGTTTAGTTCTTTTGACGCTGACATGCTTAATATCTATTTCGTCAGTGTTCCACCTATGGGTTCGGCTCCTGCTCCACTGCCTACCCCTCAGCTTCAATGTACATATTTTCATGTAACTCTAATTTTTTTTATCGCTTGTACTTTTTTTCCTTTACTTAAATTCTAAGAATTCAGTGCTCAAAGTGTCAGTGTTACTGTTATGATGCTTCTAAAGCCAAAGACTTGCCGAGCGAGAAAGACTCTGACAGCTTTTCGAATATTCGCAAATAATACCTTGCTGTACATAGCATACGTTTATTTCTGCTATCTCTTTGACTTCTAATGTAAGAACTTATACACACATACATACAATTACATATTCCTCAATTTGTTGCTGCCCTGCGAGGTAGCCTACATATAGAGTCAGTCGAGCAGACTCACGCAGCCGAGAGAGATAGTCGCTTTCCCGCAACAGCTTATACTTGTTACATTTCAATAAATCGTTCTTTAAATCAGTTAAGTTCAGTCTCCGCTATTTTCTTGCTCTTAAATCATACTCGTCGCGAGGAAAGTTTGAGGGCTTAAAACCCACTTATCCTAACAAGAAGCAGCCACGAGCATAAAGCTCAACCACGCCACCGCTGCAATACAGTCCACTAAAGTAAATATCAAACAATAGCTTTCATACGTTTATGATGACAAATAATAATCGTTGTGCGCACGTATACAATGAATTTCTGCATTATTCTGCAAAAGTTTTTTCAAAGTCTTCATTGCAGCTGCAGTATAAATATTAATAATATTCTTGAGATTGATCTTTTAACATTTTACTTATCTCGAATTTAATTTGGAGAATGTCCTTTAAAAAATCATTATTTTGTTAGTAGTTACAATTTTTTTATAATTTTATGAAATGTTTACGAAATCTCTCTTCTAAAGTATGACAGTTGAAAATGCAAATTTATAGGTCAAGATTCGATATTTAGGCATTTTTTTTTTAGTTAATGTACAACATGTACTTCCTTTTTATTAGGTAATAAAAGATCTTATTTGTTACCACAGTTATAACCTACATGTAAGAGTTTTTATAAAATTATATTTAAATAATAATAATACACTTAAAAAAATGCATATTCATCAATAGACAAATAGCTGCACAACAAACAAACGTCATACCGTCTAACCTTAATTAGAGCATATAACTTATAAGTATAGCTGCGACTGCGTGCGAGAGTCGAACGTGCAGTTTTATCGAGACATAAGCCAAAAAAATACCTCTGGGGCCGCAGTACATTTGAAGCTGGCCCGGCTTCGGAGAAGCATTTCCGAGCGGGTAAGGACGATTTCACGTTTTCGAACATTTTGAATTATCTGAGTATTTTGTTTGATGCTACAAGTTTTATAATGACCTTGTTACTAATTTTTATGTTATTCTTTTAATTATTAAAAGAAATCGTTTAATAACTCGTAATGCATTAGTATTCATTCGCGTTTTATGAGTCCCACTTGTCAAGCGCCATATATGAGCTTCTAGAGCGTACGTATATTTTTTTATCAGAGTTTAAGCATTTATAGATATACATGTATGCTACTTCAAAATTTATTAATGAAGTATAAAAACGGTCCTGTGATTGCTAACTGTAGTCGAAGAGTATTGATTATGCTTTGAGCCGTGAATGCCGTGATTCTACTCATGATATTCGCTACAATATCGAACGTAATTCGGTGGCAGATAATAGATTCTCCAATTTCATATTACATTCAAACGCGGAGCATGAGTTATATACGAGGTCTGTTAAAAAAATAAGGTGAATTTTCAAATTTCGCGGGCTACGTACATTCGATTATCGATTTTTTTTTTGTTATGTTGGTACACTTGTCTCGAACATATGTTCACCGTTTTAGCTATATAGCATATTTAGTTTGTTTGTGAAGGCATAAAGGTTAGAAGTGTTTTGCGTGTTCTGCGATTTTCTGCTGTCCAAAAAAATGGATCAAAGAATTTTCATTCAATTTTGTGTAAAAAATGGAATTAAGTGCTCAAAAACACTTGAAATGTTGACAGTGGCATACGGTGAGTGTACTCTGAGTCAAAAAAATGTTTACAAGTAGTACAAGCTTCTCACAGAAGGTCGAGAAGATGTGAATGACGACGCTCGCCCTGGACGCCCCAGCACATCAACAACCGATGAAAATGTTGAGAAAGTGAAGTAAATTGTTGTAGAGAATCGTCGAATCAGTATTAGAGAAGTTGCTGAGGATGTCGGAATATGGGTTGGCTCTTACTATGCAATTTTTCGGAAATTTTTGGCATGAAGCATGTGGCAGCGAAGTTCGTTCCAAAATTGCTGAATTTTGACAAAAAAAAACCGTCGCATGAGTATCGCTCAGGAAATGTTGAATGACGTCAACGGCGATCCAGATTTGCTTTAAAGGGTCATAACTATCAAGGAATCATGGGTGTATGGTTATGACATCGAAATCAAAGTCCAATCGTCCCAATGAAAGAGACCAGGAGAGCCAAGGCCGAAAAAAACACGACAAGTTCGATCAAATGTGAAGGTTTCGCTGACTGTTTTTTTTCGATTACCGTGGCGCTGTGCATCAGAAGTTCTTACCACATGGTCGTATGGTCAATAAGGAGTATTATCTTGAAGTTATGCGCCGCTTGCGAGAAGAAATACGAAGAAAACGTCCGGAACTGTGAGAAAAAAATTTATGGCTTTTGCATCACGATAATGCACCTGCTCACTCGTTATTGCTTGTTCGTAATTTTTTGGCCAAAAAAAATACCTAATCATGCCTCAGCCACCGTATTTACCAGATTTGGCCCCCTGCGACTTTTTCCTGTTCCCAAGATTGAAGAGACCCATGAAAGGATGGCCTTTTGCGATGATTGAGGAGATACAAACCGAATTGTTGAGACAGCTCAAGGGCATACTAAAACAAGGGCACAAGTGTATTATAGCTGAGGGGGACTACTTTGAAGGGGACAAAATATAAATTGATGAATAAATAAATATTTTTTAAGAAAAATATAAATTTACCTCATTTTTTGAACAGACCTCGTATATATTCATACAAATAACTTGTTATTCGTTCTTGTTTGTAATACTATTTCAAAAACTTATTTGATCACTACATCAATAACTTCGTATTATAATATATCTAAACATTTTTATACGATTTTCCCACCCCGAAGAGTAATTTTCCCAGGAGGTGGTTTGGTAGGACAAGAATAAGGTTGAGACTCTCTCTATGTCGGTGGTACGAGCACCTGCACGTGATCCGTCTCGGAAAAAGAATAAGCATTACCCTTCCCCTACACTAACTTACTTAGTTAATGTACGTAGTCTCCTACAGTCCTGTGATGATTTGCCTTGCGAACATCCTCTGGCTGCGTCGACGATACTTGGCTGTCGGCTGGCCGTGATGACGTACGCCAAAGTATACTGGCTCATCGGCTTTTGCTATATAGTATAGGAAGTGAGAAAAATCGGATGGAAAAACCTTTTTCAGTGAACTAGACTGAACTTTATCTTTTCTACACCCATGTAAATTTATGCTGTAAGACAAATCAATAAACGACACGTTTGTGTTCTAAACTAAATCATGTTTTATGTTTATTTATTAACAATCATTGGTACAGAAAACCACTTCATAGATTTTTATGGACTTCAAATTAGAACTAAACATTACTTATTTGATAACCTTGGCTTATGGCAGAGTCACAGCAGATAGACGAGAAGACTAGTAGTACAAGTTTTAGTCTGAACGCTTTAATAAATTACAAACGGAAAAATCGAGATAGTGGCAGTGACTCGTCATAGCCTAAGTTCTCCCCTTTATTTTAAAAAAAAATCGTACAATTCGGTTAAGATTTTAGGAGCAGGCAGATTTTTTAAGAAATAATCATTGTTAAAATAAAAAATATATGATATTACGGTTATGTAAGATTCAATTGCATTTGTAGAATCGACTGTGGTCTTAAGGTGCACCCTTGAGTATTTTGTAATGACTAGGTTATACAGCAAACATGATGTACAGTGACTTCTCTTAAGAATGCATGTAATATTTTGATTTCTCTAGCTATAATATTTTTTTGGAGGTTATGTTGAACTTAATCAAGAAAGTGGCAGTGACTTGTCATAGCCTAGGTTCTCCCCTTTATTAAAAAAAAAAAAAATCGTCCAAATCGGTTAAGATTTGAGGGGGGGGCACATTTTTCAACGAAAAATGAGCTTTTGCACCACTGTGCGTGGGTCGTATTGCGCGGTCCATTGTCTTGCCTCGCGTTGCTTTTCTCCGAAATATAAATGATTGTTACATATTTCTAGTAAAATAATCTTATTATTTAAAAAGAACTTATTTTAGTATTATATTAAACGATATTGAAGTAAGTATAAAAAAAAATGTATTTTCATTCACCAGTAACTAATCAAAAACATTTATTTAAAAATATAGAATATAAATGTATATACAAGTTGTTTCATACTTCAACGTTAAATGGCATGAAAAAATTGATATTGAGTAGTAGAAATAAAAAACAAAATAGTTGCCGGTTAAAAAAGTAGAAATTGATAAATCAAAAAAGAACTTAGCAGATACACTAAGCACAAAATTGAGCAATAGGCCTAATTAAAAAATTTTTACAAACTTTTTTTTTTATGCAACGAAAACTGCTTCGTTTTTAAATTTTAAAGAGAAATTGGTATTATACAGTGGTATTTTAAGGTCCCCTTCATCAATATAGCTTTTTAAAACGTGCTGACAACCGTTATTTTACTTGTTAGTAGTCATCATTTATCAAATAACAAGTAATATTTGGTAGAGCTTCTGTCGCCCAGGTAAATAGATATTGGGGTGAACAAATAGGATTATTTACTCTTTATAGACTAGCTCTAGCAGCAAGTCTTTTTAATGTGTCTTCAATCCCATCACATGGTCCTTTTCCATGTGAAGTTGAAAAAAGTGACATTCAGCTGCTATTCCAAAATCTTGGTGATGAGTCAGATAAATAATTTATTTTTTATTTTTGTGTTGTCCACTGGCACCGTTCAAAAATATATTATCATTGTAATTCCCTGCACATTATATTTCGTATATTCTACTAACTGTCTATCAAAGAGATGAACTGCAATAGTATCGTGGCGAAGGCATAGAAACAAAACTTTAGATGTTTAATTCATTTTTGTTATCTTTATAATATATAGTAAAGAGATTTAACTTCGCTTAATCGTTATTCCAGTAAATACCTTGAACGAAAATTGGAATTATCATAGCGTAATTTTTCCTTAATAATACCCTATACATGGACACTCAAAATTATTTCCTAAAGTGGAACAGCTACAGAAATCGCATAATTATTAATTTTTACAGAGAAATATTTGCTAAAAAAACAATTTATTCGTCAAGGTTTGAAAGATTAGCATCTAAACTAATAAAAATTTTATTTATATTCTTTCAGTAACAAAAAAAATTTCTCCGTTCTACTTGTTCTTGCTAAGAACCGTTTTTGTCGTGTCCCACGTTAGGCAATCGAAAAAATCCCTATAACTTAGAGTGGGACACTTGGAAAATACTAAATACATCAGTTAACTCGCGAGAATGTCACGCTTAAAAGTATATATTGTTTTAAATTCATAATTATTTACTAAAAGACAGTGAATTTGCGGCTACGAAAGACATAATGATAGTGCAGTTGAGTTTGAAATTAAGGTTCTACTTCGTAAGCGCATACAGAACCTATATGCCATAAGAATACCGTATAATTTAAAAGTCTGCCCCACTATCAGCATTAGTTTTCAATTTTTGCTTGTAGTGGGACACATACAAGATGGCCTATGTCCCACTTAAGAGCTTTTGAGTTGACCCAGAGAAAGACTTGTTGTACAAATTTTTGTGTCTTATTTTAGTAATTCTTTTTTTTAATTAAAAGATTGACATTTAAGCTTGAGTACGCAACAACAAATTCATCATTCTTGGCTGACAAATAAGATTATTCAACTAGAAGTATGTAATAATCATTTATATTTTGGAGAAAAGCAATATAAGGCAAGAAAATGGACCGTGTAATGCCCTTCACGCGCTAATGTGACGTCCCGCGCTAAATAAATAAATATTTTTTAGTTTGTGAAAAACCGATTCGAACATTTAAATTGTTAATAACAATTCAAATTTGTTGATAATTCGTCTTGAAAGTATTTTTTTATGAATGTTTATTCTTTGAGCTTAAAAATGAAAAAAAGACGTTTCTAGCTGTAATAGACCCGGAGTTCCGCATTTTTGAAAATCACTTCTTATGCCCAAAATCATTGAAATTGCGGAATTTAAAATATTTTGAGCATTCAAAATATTTAAAGACAAAAAAAAATACATACCTTTTTTTTGTGTTCGGTTTGTAAAAGAACGTCCCACATACATTCATGCATACGCACATACATATATTCATAGACACATACATCCTAATTTTGTATTCACCATAATTAAATACATACAGATAATCGTGCATACAAGCATACAGGAATACATGTATACATACATACGTACATAAATACATTCATAACATCCATATAAATAGACATACTTTCATAACCGTGAAAAATAAATTTTTAACCATATTTTTTAAAATAAAATCAATTACAAAATTTCTCGTTTTGGGCCTGTTCAAAATGTTTTTCCTCTAGCGCTAGCTGCCATACAGTACGGCGATAATAGATACAACTGCATAGCAATGAGCTGGCTGTTGGTGAGTAAATGAGCAGTAGATCTGCTTTTGGCCTAAAGGTGGCACTTGTACTAATGGACCCGTGATCAAAGGTGGGATAGTTCCACCGGGTCCGTCGTCGAGGACGAGTGTGTTTGATCGAGCATCATATTTTCACTCCAGCGGGCAAACATCAGCTACAATTAATGTTTTACGAAAGTGCGCAAGCCTCTTGCCAGCGGCTTGATTGGCGTGTTTATTGAATAAAAATATAGCTATACACGTTCAATAAGTGTAAAACGTAGAGCTCGTACTCAGAGGTTCCTCTGAGATGAAGCCAAAAAATCAAAAAGAGCTCGGCAGAAAGGGAGAGAGAGAGGGAAGAGAGAAAAAATCTGAGTCAGCTGCGCAGGTTTCTAGAGCGGATGGGGCTTCAAAAACCAATAGGGTCGACATTTATGTCGTAACCCAAGGCAACATAAAGCAAATGCAACAAGCTAGTAACGGCAACAGAAATGAGTTTTTCTATTGGTCTGATAATAAGGGCCCGTTCTCAGTTTGGATTACTAAATCCAAAGCGGACGGGAAAAAATTATATTTAAATAAGTGTTGGAGCAATCCTTATGGAAAAATCACACTTTAGTAGTAGTCAAACAAAGTGGTTTTATTAACGTAGAGATGAAGTGCGCAACGCAAAGCAAACCAACTAACATAATTACGGATAGTTCCCTACTCTCTGATGACCTTAGAGTTGTTCTTCCAACATTTAGAAAGTTCCGAAGAGGAATAATTAAACATATTCTAGTTGAGTGCTCAGACCAAGAGATTATGGATGGAATTCAGTCAGAAGCAAGTGTAAATGGGTATTCTGATCAATTCTTATCAATATAAGTACAGATCCGTTGCAGTCATTCACAGCTAGCGTAAGACCGTCTCAAGGTAGTTGCTTAAGTTCTATACTTTTTTCATTTATACCAATTGTAACAGACTTGTTGAGTAATGAGGTAAGGTCCCTAATGTTTGCAGACGACATAGTCGTATATACTGCCCATAAAGAGCCTAGAAAAGGAATTAGTATATTAGAAAATGAACTAACAAAGCTAAGCAGGGCCCTTTATAGCAGGATCTTGTTACTGGTGACCTCTATTAAAATAAATGATTCAGAAATAAAACCATCTAAAAAAGCTTAATTTCCAGGGATGATACTTGTTTGAAAATTTAATTAGTTAGCTTGTATCAACTATTTAAAGGACAGGTGTACATTTCCTTTATCAACTCTAAGATGTCTCTGTGGAGTCTGGTGGTGGGCTGATTCCAGCAGACTCTTTATGCTCTACAAGTCTATGGTAAGGTCGAGAGTGGAATATGTTAATTTCTCCCAACTCTGACAGGCATTATAACATTCTGCAAAAAATCCAAAACTCAGGTATTAGAATAACACTTAAGTATGGGGGATCGACCGCCGTCAATTCAATTATGGCATAATCCAAGGTGAAATATTTAAAGTATAGCCTAAATTACATAGGACATAAATATGTGTTAAAAATTTAGCTTTTTATCCAAGTACGTTGATGAAGTCGATTGAAGAATTGGGAGAGATATCTGAGCACCCCATATTCACTGACAATTATAATAAACCTATTATAAAGTGTTAGAGGGAAGTTTGGCACACAAAGGTTTTATTAATTTGTTCAAATAAGTTTTATAAGTATGACGTCCCTTACACCTTTTTATTTTATAAGCCTACTCTTGATGCAATAAAGGGCTTAATGGTCAAAGATTTCCAAGTCCCAAGGATAGAGTTTGCTCGAATTTTCGGTAATAAAAACTTCACAGACTTGTATACTGATGGTTCATAGACAGTTGAAAATGAAGTGACGAGAGTAGATTTGTCTGTCTGAGAATAGTTAGCACTTTGATCAAACCAAAGGGGTGTCTATATGAATCGTCACAAATGATAAATATTAGATTCAAAATTTATTCTTTAAACGAACTGGGTGTGTCCATTGAAACCTATTGGATCCCAGCACATATAGGTATCTCAAGCAATGGAAAAACGGGCTCAATAGCAAAAGAAGCTTCCAAAAGTAGGTTCATGACTGATATGGGTATTTCTCACTCAGGTATATATTCATTTTATAAAGTTTCGATTAAATCTAGAAATAATGAAGAAATTATAATTACGTTTGAAAATGAAAATGAAAAGTATTCTATCTTGTTAATTATTATAATTAAAACTAAAATCCATGGTTTGATAAATAAAATTCAACAAGAAAAGCTATTATAAGTGTTAATAGACTAAGAAGTAATCATAGTTCACTGAAGTGTTCTTTAAGGAGGCTCTCAAGCATATATATACCACTAAAATTATGATAATTTTGAAAGGATAAAATTAACATTTAGTAAGACCTAAGTTAATTCCATACTTAAAAAAAATAGCTCGAGTATCAAAAAAAATTGATTTTTCCAATTGTGCATGTTGCATATCCAGGTACAGTTACGTATAAAAACAAACTCAATAAAATGCGAGGAACTTTTTTTTTTATCGAATTTATATTGATTTTTATTGGATTTCCATTTTTCAAGGCTTGGATTCTTCCTTAAAAGATTTCGAACAGAATTACCGAAGAAACTTTATAAAACATGTAATGCATAAAAGTTAGGTACGATTGTTCATACGTTTTACAAGATCTTGTACAAACAATAGTACTCAACTTTGTATGCATTGTATATTATATAAAATTTATTGGGTAACTTCGTTTGAAATTTTTTATGAAATGATTTGAGCCTTGAAAAATAGAACTCAGATTATAAACGAAAAAGTTTCTTGACTTTTATTAAGTTTGTTTTTATACGTAACAGTACTTGGATATGCAACATGCAAAATTGAGAAAATAAATTTTTTTTGACACCTAAATTATTATTTTTTGGTACAAAATTTACTTTCATGTTATTAAATATTACCTGTATCCTTTGATAACTATCACAAATTTAGTGCTATATATATGCTGGAGAGCCTCCTTAAGGTGGTTCATGCGTTTGGTACCGATTCAAGATTAGGGCCCTGGTGATAGCGCTAAATAAAACTGGGTATATTAACTTAAATAATAGTAAAAATAATAAAAAATTATTGGTAGTGACGCCAATAATTGTAATATTATAAGGAAGTAAAAATAAATTTATTTTTAAGTGCTCTAGGATACTCAATATTTGTCATGCGCTTATAATTTGTATATTATAATTGAGTTTTCTTGAAATTTTGATCGTTTAACCTTTTTTTTTTTTTTTGTTAGAAATCCGTTATTCATGATTGACATCGTAGAACAAAATTTTGCATGTTGAATTATAGTTAATTACAAACAACGAATACGGACTTATACCGAAATTTACATAAGACACAATGTTAATGTACGAATTTTTCAAGATTTAGAAATGAAGTTGTTGACCTACCCGTTTCGAAAATGAAATGAAAAGTGCAATGCTTAAACTATAACCTACAATTTTTTTTAGTTTAAAAAAATTATCTATTGTATTGTATTGTATTTATTTTCCATGTATAGATTTACATCTTTTTACATATCTCTACCCCCACGCACGACATGCCGTGCGCTTACAATTTCCGGTCTTAAAT